>JAOCPS010845210.1:0-18960 GCA_025505425.1 Graphium colonna
TTTTAAAACCAAAACCAAACTAGCCTAGTGGTGGAATTTCGGATACCGGATTTCGTGGGTTTCAACCCCATGAGGGTACAGTGACTTTGTGTTATTGTTTCTTGGTTTGGTTAGGAAAAAGAGCTAATCGCACGATTGCCTGAAAAAAAAGATGATCGATGCAACAGATGAGCATGTAAAAATCTGGCCTGCACCTGATCTCTCTTCGTTTGTGTCGGATATCTGTTCCTGTGTTTGCGCGTAAATTTGTACACTATAATATCTCCCGCGCAGTTGGTTAATCTACTCAAGATTGGCCACCATGGCTGTAATTCAGTAAGGAGGACTTTATTAAAACCTAATTATAATGGTTTTGGCGTTTAGCTATTTGATATACGTGTCATATTTTTTAACATGGCTATACGAGTAATGTACGCATAAAAGTTAGTTAATAATAACGATAAACGGACATTAGGGGAAATGTATAACTAGATTATGATAAACAACACATACTTGATAATAACTTTTGGTTAAAAATATGATAAACTATTTATAAAATTTACCTACTCGTATCTTAATATATTAAGCTGCGATGATTTTAACGTTTTCATTGCTTTCTGTTACATCGTTGTTATATATTTTTCAATGTGATCGAGAAGAAAATATAACGTAAAGTAAATCATTACTGGCTTGTAGGGTTGCCAGATGGTCATCACCACATTTTTTTTCTTTTTCCTCTATTTTTCATCCCTGTATAAAACATTTTTCACATCCTTTGCTACCTAATATAAAAAATTCCTTAAGACGTTAACTCTATGTTTTGAGTGTCCATGGGAGTCGGTTGTCAAAAGTTTAATATACCGCTTTTGCTGGACATATATCCATTTTAAAATTGTCTGTAACTTAAACAATATCCATGAGTACCGGTTTTAATCTAACATCGTGTGTATCGCCTTTTTCTTTGCTAGTTTTTGTCTATGAAAATAGACATATGTTAATGTTAAACAACGCCAACAAAGAGACATGCATTATTACTTAACATCAGCTGTAACGTTTTTTCTTTTTCTCATAATTTTCCATATAAATACCAATAACTTTCTTGCAGGTGAACTTCGGCAGCGTGAGCATTCCGACCGACTTCGACTACCCGAAACCTGCGAAGTTGGAGCCTCTGAGGGGAGTGCACCGCGTGTCCTCCGACCCCATCGTGGTGGTAGACGCCCAGACCCTGCTCATTCCGAACTTCTCTTATGATGGAGAAGCACCTGGTGAGTACATCTTTTTATTCTTCTTTTTCGTAATAACTAAAGGATCCTGACCACTGAAAGTTGCTTCACGTGTTAGGTATCTCCACGCTTGTCTGCTTTGGGCCTAAGGAATAGCCGCTAGTGTTCTGTAGTTGAGGAACTACAGAATGGCATCTGTCTACCGGGTGGGTATTCGCCCTCTACTCCTTCTCCCCTCCACATGATACGGTAATGATAAGCTTGATAAGCTTTGCCGTATAAGCGGGTTAAATGACCTAAAAATGAGTAGAGATCTCCAGATGCAAATGGTAGAGACACGTGTCTTTATTTTAAACTCTTTCAGAATCGAGACGTTAGTGAGGCGCGCAGTCCACTGGATATCGAATCAGCATTTTATACTAGCGCCAAATTTTGAACGCATCGATTCTTGACCTTAAGCAACCTTTACCAAGTGTCCATATTTCTAGCAGTGTCCATATGTATAGCATATAAAAAAGTAAAATTTACAGCCTATTTTAAACTGCCTTAAAAATGGAGGTTTTCAGTTTGAATGTTTTTTATGTATGTTTGCGCATATCTCCGCCATTTATGAACCGATTTCAAAAGTTCATATTTTATCTTCAAAACAGTACCAAAAATTTTTCACAAAAATTAGAACAGTAATTCGTTTTTAAATTCAAAATAAAGGAGCATTGGGGAATATAGAATCTTATAGAAATATTATTTATTAGATACACAGGTGCACGCAGTAAATCGGAACTTTAAATTGTAGTTAGAAAATTAACAAGTATCAGGGCCAGGGTTTATTCATCTCGAGTAAACAGAATTAAGGATGAGCGTCCATATACTGATCTACCATGAATCTAAATGACAATTTAAAAACATTTATAATAAAAACTTGGATTGCTGAATTACCATTTCTATATTTTTCAGTCTTTCCCCTCCTAATCGAATTTTATCTACTTTTTAATTCATTCCAGAATTCGTTGTCCGCAAGGTATTCAAAACGTCCGATGATAATTGAGAAATAAACTGCGATAAAATCCATAAAGTTTTAGTTTAAGAGTATCAGAGCGTTGTTAGAAAGCAATGCGTCTGGCGACGACGGCAGTAGCGCGTGGCGGTTAGCTAACTGTTACGTACGGAGAGGTACTGCCTCAGTAGTAGCGATATTCTTAATATACGCCGCATATTATTTGTTTAATATTTACTATATATACTACAGATAGAATGTATGTTAATATAAAGTTCTTATGACCGAGTTTCGGTCATGGCGGTTTAGTCTACCCAGAAATCAGCCAACCGCGCAGCAGATATTATGGTGCAAAAGTGTATGGGCTGACAAATGTGCACTCTCTGTTGGTTAGCTCTCAAAGCCTGAAGGGACAGATATCCCACACGACCGGAGGGAATCAGGCGCAGGACCGACTTTATACATGGCCATCTGAAGCATGGATTATCTTTCCTTTAAGGCCAAGCAAGAAACAACAACACAAAGTCATTGTCTCCCCGCGGAATTTAAACCCACGACCTCCGGTTTACAAAGCAACGGGCCAAACCACTAGGTTACGGAAGCGGTTCGAATGCATGTACCCCAAGAGCACTATAACCGGTCACTTGTTCTATTAGATAAGTTAAATCAATTACATAAATGTGAATTAATTTTAGAATTCAAATTATTACAAGTTCTAAGTTCGCGACGAACTACTAGTTTAATTTCAAATATATTCATTCACATAAACATTAAACATCTATTTAAAAAAATACTATGTTAACTATGTGGAAAATTATGTGACCAAAATATATAAGCGTACTAATCGTGAACACTGCGACCCCGCCCTGTCCTGCGCTAGCATGGCACGAGTTAAATTATTGTGTATGCAGTGATACACACAATTATTGTGGGCGACAGTTCCACATTGTTTTTCCAGCTGCAATTTGTCGTTTGTGACGTTTCATTTCCGACTCTGGCCCATTGTGTGCGTGTGATTAAAATACACGCTGTTACAGGTTTGTTCTTATACACAAACAAATATCAGTGTTCTTTCTCAGGATGAATGGAGGTTATAATGATAGTTCCAAAGCTGTTTGTGATTACTTTTTAACCGACTCCAAAAAGTCGTAAGATTTAAATTCAACTTTTTAAGGAAAGGAAAACAAACGAGCAGACGGTAAACCTGGTGTTTAGCGATCCCGTCGCCCATGTACACATGCACCATTCTGAGAGTTGCGAGTGCGTTGTCAGCTTGGGAAATTGGTTAGAATAGATTTATTGTAAAGGGTGGGTCAGGATTAAGGATTTGGAGGGAAAAGGAGCGAGAAAAGGGAAGGCCATCCGACATCCCTAAAAGTCATGCATACTTTACTTTATGTCGGCTTTATTAATCTTCTGCATATTTTATTTTACTTTATGTTTGCTGATTTCTCTGTAAGTTACGAGCCTAACGAATGAAAACGTCGTTTCATTTAAAGTTTTAAATTCCTCTACTATAAAACGGTAAAACAGAAAATTGCAAGTTTCCTTTGGTGGATACCAAGAATAAGTTAAAATTTAAAAATATAAGCGTGTTGTTTTAATACCTTCCACCGATTAATACATTTTTTGCACTGCGGTACAATTTTTCAAAGCTTTAAATTGCTCTATTGTAAAATAGCCTTCACTGTGTCTCTTTTAACATCTTTGCACATAACTTGTCTTTCGACATAGGCCTCCTCTATCGACTTCCATTCCTCCCTATCCCTTGCCAACCTTCTCCATATCGGTCTTGCTGGTCCTTATATCATCCTCCCATCTTTTATATTGTCTCCTTTTTGTCCTAGTCCATTTCTTGGATACTTATTTGATACTTTGGTTGTCCATTTTTTTATTTTTCTCTCATCGTATGATAATATTAGTTCTATGGTAAAACTTACTAGCAATTAAACATGTCCAAATTAACTAAGGCATTCGCATCCCATGGTCGCATAATTGGTAGCTCGCGGTAATATCAAGCTTCAAACATTTAACATTTACATATTTATAAGAAGATGACCTCAACTTTGACGGCTATCGAGGCAAACCTCCCGGCTGGATCTAATGACGCCACATCTTACACACCCAAAGATTATCTTTGCTATCGAGGAATAAGATTCTGTGTAAGCTTTCGAATTTGTACTTCCTAATGACTTCCAATTTTTCAACCAACTTCATAAAGGAAGAGGTTCTCAATTGGATTATATGTTTTTTTATATGATTTTTAATTCCTTTTTTTATTTGAAATAATAAAGTAACGAGGTAGTCCCGTTTAATTCATGAAAATCGGTCAAACAGTTTCTTTTATGTTGTAATAACCGAAAAATATTTTCCACGAACATTTACTTCTAAGGCGTTTGTAGTGGATTTCGCTTTGTCCCGTGAAAATATTTTTTAATATTCATACCAATTTGTCAAAGCACTTAATAAATAAAAATGGATGCATTAGGATAGATTAAAATAGATATCAGATACGAAAAGATCAGATATGAATAACCGTATAATTTAGTTTTAAATTTTCAGAGTTTTTTTGTTACAAACAAAAAAACTCTTAGCTTATTTCTGAAATCTTAAAAGGAATTTAAAAAAAAACCTGTTTGGTTGGGTTGTTAAATTCTGTTAAAAAAATTATTTTATCTATATATTTTTAATATTTCATCTGTATGAATCTATGGCATATACAATTTCTAAATAAACAAAGTAAAGGAATAGAGAAGGAAGAATTTTTATAATGTCTTTCGCCTAAATGAATGAGTTATAATATGATGTGGCTTAATTTCGACTAGGAGAACATTTTTTTTACATATGCATTCCTTCAAAACATGGCTACAATTTTAATACTCCTATATACAGTTTTATCATTTCATAAATATACATTTTAAATGTAACATAGTATATATCTCTGTTCATTCGAGGAAAACCTGAGTTCAAACCTCGGTGCTGGTACCAATGAAATTTAAAAAATCAATTGTAAGTGCTGACTTATCTTACACGGCGAATGAAAATATCGTGAGGAAACCTGCATGTCTAAGAAATAATATTTCTGATGTATCTGAAGTCCGCCGATTCGCACTGGGGCTGCGTGGTTGACTATGCCCTTCTTTCGGTCTAGAAGAGATCTTTTCCCAGCTTTCGGACAGTTTAATAATAGGCTATTTTTATTTACTTTTAGGAATATTATAATTCACATAATGGTATAGTTTGTTTTATAAATAACAGAACTTGCTGTGAATATTTTTTCATGATTTTTTTTATGGAAAGGAAGACAAACGAGCAAACGGTTAACGTAATGGTAAGTGAACCTGTCGCCCATAGACAAATTGAATATCCGAAGAGCGCAAGTGCGTAATCTATCTGGTAAATTAGATGGGATTAGTGTATTGCATAGGATGGGTCGGATTAAGGATTTAGGATTTAGAGGGGAAAAGAAAAGGGTAGACATGGCCATTCAGCATCCCCAAATACATCCTTACTTTATTTTATGCCGTATTTATAAAGGACGGTGCAGGTCCGTAGTCGCTACGAAAAGATGTTATGCACCACTACCTAACATCTTTTCACAGCTTTTGGTGCACTACTGCGGCCTTATAAAAAAAATTAATTCGACATAAAACTGACATAGGCTTGATTGTTAAACAGCATACACATGATCCCCAAATTCACATGTCACAATAACCTTTTTCAACACAGAGGTTTCATAACAAACGAAATGATATGCCGCGAGATAAATACGTCCGAGACCAAATTCACACGGAAATTTCCCAGATCTTTGTTAAAACAGAATAGTGCTCTTAGTTGAAAACAATGACTTTATTTACGAATCGTGTTTAAATTTGCCAGAGCTAGTGTTTTTGGGGATTCTGCCAATTCTTCTTTCTTAAACGAACGCTGCCCTTATTATGAGATCAAAGTCTTGTGTTTTACAATGATAAATCGCACACACAAACACCCAAGTCCGAAACAACTATTTGGAGGTCGTAAAAACTCCGTGTGCACACAAAAACACGATCTGCGACGGCGCAGCCAACGTTTTAGCAACTGCGCCAATCGATCATCTTTAATTTAATGTTTTTTTAACTTACTTCAAAAAGAACTTTCAAGTTACGGATCGATTCTCAAAATGATTTTTTTTGTATCAAATAATATAGTTACGAGGTGTACTGGTGTACTTATATAACTTATTTGAAAATTGATTTATATATTTTATTTTATGAATCGAAATAAGTGAAAAATTGTTTTACGAATGTTCGCTTTCGCTTTTTGCTTTGTTATTTTGTAAGTAAAGTTAAAAATCGGTTTTGCTGTTTTATGTAAAAATAATTATGTATTAAGAGATGTATCGTAAATCATAGATAAATATGTATCAAGTACTATAAGACATTTGGCTCATTTATTGATCATATTTATATTTATACTTTTATAGTTTATATTACTTATTTCTTGATCGTATGTCTAAACGTTTGTTGTGATTGCAGACGCAAAATTCTGGGTGGGTCGTGGAAGCAAACCTTCGCCGCAGGGCATCCGAATTCCGGACGAAAATGGGAAGGAGAATCCTCTGCGTAAATATGACAAGAAAACCATCGTCCTCACACTTCCTGGGGTAAGTAGCAAGCCTAAAAATCGATTTTTTAATGTTTAAAATTCATATCTAAATATCATTAACCAATGTTGAAACCAGTTGCGTTACCTACTTTCCTTTACCTAGAATAAGAAAAAACACTCCTTTTGAGTTCACTTTTCTATTTGTAAGAGGACATTTAAATATTTCCGAATATAAATTTAGACATGAAAATGTAAAAATAAGCACTCGTAGTCATCCTTTGGATGAGTAGGAGGTAAAATCTGTATTAAGTACTCTAGGATGCAATCACTTCGAGCTAGGAGGGAATTAATTACTATGTCACACATTGGTATATAAAAAAAATCTTAGATACAGTATCTGTCATCTCCCAAACGTCCACGGCATAAATAAACAAAATCTGATGTAAACATCCTAAAGCAGAAGTGGAAATATCCAAAAATTGCATATTCCTCCTATTTCTTTCCCACTAATTTTTGTCAAATTTCTTTAGGAAGGTATATTACATAAATTTTACTAAATAATGAAGTTATTACGTTTTGCGAAACCATTGTGGTGCAAAGATATTAAATTTGCGCTAGGAGCAAGCGCGACGAGCTCTTGTAATAAATTTAATTTTGGAAAGCTACGCTGAAATCTATCTTATGATTCGAAATTTCATAAAGTGTGATTAAATATGACAGGGAAATTATATTATTCAGCAGGAGTGATTCTTCATAAAATGTTTCGCAGTGAATTCATAATAATTTCATTACAGTGTTTTCGTACTATAAGTTTTAAATTATATTGAAGGTGTTTCATTTGACGGTAGCGTCGTAAAATTATCTCCAAAAACAATACCTTGTAATGAATTTAAATTAAGGTTGTATAGTTTCAATAAATTATTCCAAAAACAATTAAAAATTATAGTACTGGATGTTTCATAGACATTATTTGTTAAATACTTTATGACTAAAGGTTCAGATTACGATGCTAGCGCCTTTTAAATTGTAAATAGCAATTAGTTTAAAATATAAATTGATAAACTCCTTACATTTAAAACTTTTTGGTTTCGAGGTTTCCTGACAGCTAAGTAATCGAAGGAATCGAGTGACTTATTTGTAAAAGTACATAATAATGCAGTACGTGATTGAAATACACTTTATATTCAACGGCCTCCGTAGCCTAGCGGTATGGGCCCTTGCTTTGTAAACCGGAGGTCGTGTGTTCAAATCCCGCGGGGGGAAAATAACGTTGTGTTATTGTTTCTTGGTTGGATTAGGGAAATGCTGATCACCCGATTGCCTGAAAAGAAAGATGATCCACGCGTCGGAAGGGCATGTAAAAGTCGGTCTTGCGTCTGATCTCTCTACGGTCGTGTCGGATATCCATCCCATCGGGCTATGAGAGTAAAGGACAGAAAGTGCACCTGTGTTTGCGCGTACATTCGTGCACTATAATATCTCCTGCGCAGTTGGCTAATCTCAGGTTAGATTGGCCGCCGTGGCCGTAATTCGGTCAGGAGGAATTTATTTATATTCTTTTACTTTTTTTAATATTTCTTCATCTTTCGTTTTTTATTTTCTTGCATTGTTATTATAGTTTATTTATATTCCATTGATGTTTCTTTTCATGTGATACACGGTTTATGTGTTTTATGTTGTTATATATTGATCATTGCTTATGTTTATTATGTTGAATTGGTTGTACTAATTCTCTTATCAATTACTTAAATAAAATCATAAAAGAAAACACGACCAAGCCTGTGAATGACCAAGTGATAGTGAAAAATATACCTCAATTTAAAATCGTCATTGTATTTTAATACAATTCTTTTACACGTAGGAACTGACGGTGTTTGACATCGGTCACTTTGCGATCTGGTGCGAAGCCTTCACGGTGAATTTTGGACACATCACTTTGCCCCGCTCCATCCTCTCCAATGTGCCGCCGAGTCTTAAGATGCTGGGAGTCTCTCCTCAGGTACGTCCATCTACAGCCTATTCCAGTCAAACGTACGACAAATGGTAAACAAACGTCTATTACACTCAACTGCTCGTATAAACACGCTAATGATCTAACTGTTAAGAATATGGACATCGGTCGAAGGTTTGAAACCTATCTTTCGATTTTTGTCATGAACCATATCCCAGCACAAGCCTAGAGATTGGTTGGAATGGTTACGAATATTACTGAAATTTCGAACTTGTTAATATTTTTCCAAAACGAAAATTTGCAACCTATCCGTTTTTATGTTTATGTTTGTTTACTGTGTCTCTCTTTGATTGGAACAGATTATACATCATACATTCATCAGTCATTTCATAGATATTGACATAACGCTCCGATCTACGCTTCGCATACTAAATTGTTGCAGGTCAGCCGTTGCAGCTATTAAAGATGATTCTTTTATTCTTTAAAAAAAATGCATGTAACATTGGATTACGATACAAAAGTGTAACAAATGAAAAGAGAGAACGATTTTATTTTTATATTTACGTCAAATACAAATGCGTAGAATGAAACACTTAAAACGATAAAAATGTTGTTGAGCTTTCAAATCATTTCCAGCTATTGTTGACTGAAAATTTACAAAGCCTTTCAAAATAACGAAAACCATTTCAGTATAATCCAAATTATTAGGAATTATTAAAGAATTTTTAATGTATAACTTTTTACAAGAATTATAAACGTGCTGTTCTTAAAACACTTAGTAAATAACTTAACCTGAAATAGGTTCCTGCAGGTACCTGAGCTACAGGGCCTTTCCCCCAGATATTATAGTGTAATATTTTTATCCTAATATCCAACCATACACAGCATTTAAACAGAAAAATAATTACTTACTAACTAATGTGAAGCACAAATGAGATTGTAAGTCATTTGATAATGTGGAGTTGGGTAAGTGTCAGTGAGGTGATGAGTAATCTAAATAAGGAAAATGAGCATTAGAAGTCATTTGTCACTGAGTGCGGGCTTAACACCGTTCTACTAAAAATATGTTCGTTATAAAAAATCTAAGTAACTTAATTTTGTGTTCGCAAGAAGACGATTTTGTGCAAGCTAATATGACAAGCTTTGTTACCTCTCGAAACTACAAAACTGACAAAACTGACTTTTACAAAATTACAAAACTGACTTTAATTGCCTTATAATTGAATAACAATCGCATATCTATTCCATTCATTAGTTAAGTAACATAACAATAGCCAACAATTACGATCATTTAACATATTTCAGAAATTTGGTTTCAATTTCACCTTAAATACTATATTGCCGAAAGTTTCCGTGATATCTAAGGCAACATTTATGCTAATGAGTGAAGCAAATTGCATAATTTTCCGTTTTCTACAGTATCAAACAGTTTTAATGACCACAACAGTAACACAAAGACACATAACGGCAGTATTGTGAATTAATTCTTCTTGAGGGGCGATAGTATAATTAATAATAAATGAAACGTTACAAAATTTTACTTTAAAATGACGCCCAGCTGCTTACGCTCGACGCAATATGCTACAAGTGAATCAGCTCTCTGTGTTATACGTATACTCTAAGACTAGTTGTTCAAATCAATTTCAAAACATTTTAATTCACGTAGACGCTTACGCCTTCTTTTGAAAGTCAAATTTTTACATTGTCGTTAAGTGTTCGAGAGGAAGTTACCGCCAACTCGGAAGGCAAATTCTGCTGAGAAGAGCGGGCGAGAAACAGCAATTGCTCTTTTAAAATAATATTTATTACACAATTTAGTATACAATAATTTGTTTTTGCCTGTTTCTTAAATTTATGTAACTGAAAGTCTTATATAGATCGACGAATTTTATTATATATGCTTACATCTAGCCTAGATCTGCTCGTCTTTTGTAAAAGATTACTAGAAGTTATTAGTTCGTTCTTATTTCTAGTATTTAATTGCTGTCTAACGGTTTTTCTTAAATAACAATGAATATTTTTCCGTACAAATAAAATATTACAATTAATTTATTTAGAAGCAACCGTGAGTAAATTAATCTTTTAAAAGTTCTCGCACAGTGTCTCCCGCACCAATGTTGTATATTGGTCGAATACAATATAATCTCTTTTGCAGTACAAATATAGTGTTTATGTCTACTGCTCTTACCACATGCCAGAGTACTGTACGACAAGATGCTATGAAGGTAAAATAAACGAGTCGGGCAATTGACGTCATAATTTGGATGACGAATGTATCGGAGCGAAGTCGACCTGCGAGAAATAAAACATGGGCACTCCACTAAAGACCTGAGTCTTGAGTTAATCATAAAAAGACTGTAGAGTTAGATACATTGCGTATTTCATTATTTTGCAACAGAGTAAAGTCTTTTTACGTTTGGAAATGTAAATAAGATACATTTAGTTTTCTTTCAATTTTACACTAAATTGTTATAAGTAAAAAGTGCAGTATATTTGATAAAGCACTATTACCTTTGTCATAATTTATCACATTTCCATCTACTTTAAAAATAAGTAAAGAGTCATTTCAAAATGATTTTGTGTAAAAAGAGAGCTCATTAATATCAACTAAACATAACTCTCTTGCGTTTCACCTATTCTCAAAGAAGAACCAGAAGAACTAACATTATTTAAAACTACTTTCTGGATTCTTAAAAACGCCTATTGCTTTTTGTGACTTCTCCCATGCGTCGTAAATATGCCTAAAAATTGCAATTAGTTGCCGGGGTTATACATAAAGGCACTTTCAACCAGGGGCACTATCTTACACAACTTTATAAGATCGAAAAAGTTTCCGAATCTACACATTAACCCTGCGTTTTCAATAAACATAGGAATTAAAATTTTATCTATTAGTTATGATACTTCGTATCAGCCAATAACAATGAATTACAAAAACCTCTCACTCGAACAAGAGTATTCTACAGACAATCAAACCGTCTCTAATTTTTTATAAATGTCAATGAAATAACACTAATTTTCAATGGACTTCAAAAAAGTAGAAGGTTCTCAACTGTTTACTGTACGATTCTTCATTCCGTAGTCCACTAAGAACTAGTATAGTTTCGTCCGTTCAGACTCGACCCCGTCGTTTCTTTTGAAAACTAAAATTAGAGATATTTACTAGGCCATGATTCGCTACTAAGTACTGTTACTTTAACTACTAAATAGAAGGGTATACATATATGCATATTGGCAAAATAATAATGTATTAGGATGGGGGATCAAAAAGTATCAGAAAAAAATTATGTTTGGAAAGATTCTACAATTGTATAATACGTCAATCGTGTTTCGTGTGTTATTTGATTTTTTCTCTAAATTAAGTTACTTAAAAAATAAGTAACTAAAGAAACATATATATAAGTGTATTTCTTCCTAACTTTTACAAGTAATCTTGCTTTAAACATATATTTACAAAAAAAATAAAGATATTTCTTATTGTATATTATACTAATTTCAAAAAAGCAGGAGGTTCTCAATTCTGTTTCTATGTTTATTTTTTTTAGCTGTTATCACAAATGTCTCCGTTATTTATGAACTGATTTAATTTTTTTGAATGTAGAATTAATATATTCAGACAGAAAAATATTAATCATTTCATAAATTGACGGAGATGCGCGTGATTACAGCTAAAAAATAGTCTAATTGACTTTTCAGAAAAATCAGTTTAGCAGTTTGTTTTTCAAATTAAAATAACGATGAAAATATTTCTCTAAGTACACTTTTAAGGTTTAAAATGTTCTTTCAAAATAAATTTGTTATATTAATTATTTAACTATGCCTATATTAAAATATTAGGCATAAAATCAGTCGTGCTTCTAGCACGCACCAAGGCTAAGACTGTTTATGGTTTATCAGTTCTACAAACAAACTTCGCGTGATTACAGTATTAATTATAATGCGCTGTTGCTAAGACATTGGCTATTGCAAAGCGGGTCGTGGGTTCGATTCCCACCCGGAGTAAATATTTGTATGACCAACAAATAGTTATTTCAGATCAGGGTGTTTTTCTATGTGTGACTTTTTTTGCAAAACGTCTTTGTCACACAAGATATCTTATAATAATAATGGCAGTCTTTTTCAAAACTTTGCTAAACAAAAGAAAGGGTAAATGAGGCGTTCTCCCTTTAATCATTCTCTGATCGTCAATCAGCAGTTGTTTGAGCTTGATCTACGAAAACTAGTTATTATTGGTGATATTATTTCTTTACCAAGCCGAATCCATTTACTCGTAAAACTTTTTGGCATATTTTGTTTTCCATACCAAGATTAGCAAGCGAGTAGATGATACACCTGATGTTAAGTGATTTTGTCTCCGAGATCCAATTAATATAATACTAAAGTAACAGTCTATTTTGAAATTATCCTTCTGCTGGGGTAAGGGTTTTTCTAGGACAAGGAAATGCGTGTAGATTGCTCCGAATTTGAATTGGCGGACTTCACATATCCTAGAAATATTATTTCTTATATATAAAGGTTTTCTCACGATATATTGCTTCACCACATATCACGAGGTAAATCAGCACTTCAAACTCGGTGCCAAGCTCTTTCAAAAACAAAATATACTGGAAATTTTGTATTTGAAAGAGCAAATAAAAACCTCACGAAATCGCTTCTAAAGTGTAAGCAATCGGTTTTTATATTGCAAGCAAAAATTTTTTTTTTGTTTGCAAACTTCGCGTCTTCTTGAATGAGATGTTTCCAAATACTTGTTTGTTTGATAGTCGGAGATTAAAATGTGTTGAAAATTGTGCAAGAAGGAACACTTGGAATATTCCTTTAAAATTCGTTGAGTATTGTGCCAACTTTAGTGTTTTATTTATTTCGGCTTTACTAATGTTGATTTTCGCAATGGGCGAATGGGCGATGCTTAACTCTCGCTTTTAACTTGATCGTCGATTAGCGGCTAACGGCGTTTAATAGCGTGGTAGACCTTGACCTGAGGTTTGAATGTGTCCTTTAATTGTAACGTAGGTAAGTAGTAATTGTTTTATATAGCGCATTTATTATAACTAACAAAAATTCAAGGATAACGTGCTCTTAGTCTAAATTTGGTCATGGTGGCCGATTTACTACAGATAAATGTACCGTTTCAGTCTTATTTAACACCGATGGAATGGGTATCTGATGCGACGGTAGAAGAAAATTAGGCAAAGAAATAATGTCTATGTTGCTTTTTATATTTTGTTTATAATATTTACTTTCTTATATAGCGAAACAGAGCCTATGTCTACAGTAATAAAATATTTCATGACTCGTAAACGAAATGGTCTCGGACTCAACTGTTTGTCAATTTCACTTGTTTATGGGCATAAAGCTAAATCCAAATACAATTTTTAATTGAATGTAGACGTAAATACACATATTGATTGCTAAAAAATACTACTACTCATTCAGAAGTTAAAGCAACTGAGAGGAACAGGCTAAAAAACTCAGAAAGGGCTATACATTTTTTTACGCAATTATGTCATATAAGAACAACCAATACACTTTTTCTTGAATACCCGAAAGTTAAATGCACTGACAGAAGACCAATAAAGCTATTACGTAATACTTGTTGCAAAAAGTCTGTGTTATGTTAAAGCCCATACAGCATAGATATTCCGCAACCGCAGCAATATTATGGAACATAATTACAAGCAATTTCAATTCCGAACGGAGGAGAAAGGATCCGAGGTGGCTGCTATTGCGAAACTTAAGCTAATCGTCCGCAGTCGTTTAACCTGCTCAATCAGCGAATGGATAGATTATTATTTAATACTAGCTAATTTTTCAAATTAACATAACTTTTTTTAAAATATACAAGCTTTCGTGCTCTTTTAAATCTTATATCATATTTATCGTATTTCCCTTGGCAAACTCTTTTAATCGATATCCATATTATGGCGGTGCATAAATAAATAGTCAATTGTTATCCGGAGTCCTCATGGTTTACCATGCATTGTTATCCAAACCTACCAAGCTAGCAAAATTTCCCCGTCAATTGTTAGGGGATAAAGTTAAAAGCTTTTCACTCCAGTTGCAAGATTTTATTTACGAAATAAATAAATTGCAAGTTAAAAAAATTATTAAAAATTATAAAAAAAACGTAGACAGCATAAAATGTAGAGAACCAAGTGTTATACGATTATATAGAGACACAGTTACAACATAAATACTCGTAGTAAATGGTAAAGAATTAGTAGGTGTAAATAGTAAATTAGTGTGTGTTTATTGCTACAAGCTATTTCGAGAAATGTTTTCAGTCTTATTATAATTTAAAGTTAAGAGCCAACCTTTTATCCTATTTTTACATTTATTTCTATTTAGATCGGTAATACTTAGCTTCTGGTTTATTTTAGTATAAATTGAAAGTCCCAGATATTGGCAAGATCTTCTACCAAATGCTGTATTGCACATTGGTGTACTCTAGATTTTTACTCTCTTACTTTGTCCTAATAAATGACTTTTACTTAAAGCCTTCATATGAAACCGCAGAGCTACACCCAAAATAAATAACTGACGCACCCTTAAAATTTTTGTTTCTTTATATAAACAATCTGTAGGGTAATCAAAAGGTTCTTTATAAGCGATCTTTAGGAAGGCTCTCTGTGTACGTTCTTGTTTTAATAATTGCGACTTACAAACAGCACCCCAACTTACTATAATACCTACTACCTACTAATAACACTTTGACAAAGCGCATAGTAGATGATTTGAACTACTGTTGCATCACTTAAATTTTTAAATCGTTTATATATAAGGATGAGCTTTCTTAATCTTTATTGATGTGATATTTCCAACTTAAGTGATCGTCAATAATTACTCTAAGATATTTTACGCTGTTATCTTTTAAGAGAGAAGGACAGTCACAAGAACTGCATTTACTACCATCACAGGTACGTATTCTTAGGTCAATATCTGCTTTCTTAGTTCGTTCCATTATTTTAAACAAAGATATTTCGTTTTAGTAATATAAAGGGATAATAGATTATGTTGAAGCCAAGTTGCAGTTTTCATTATTCCTTCTTGAGCTATATCAGCAACAGCATTCCATGTATGGGCATAAAAGAATTTTGCAGTGTTATCAGCATATGATATAGTTAGGGCCTGTTTTAAATCAAGGGAACATAAATCGTCGATATACATCAAGAAAAGGGAAGGGCCAAGGACACTTCCCTGTGGAACACCGTATGAGATAGTCTTAAAGTCACTTTTATGGTTAAGTAAGCAAACTTTTTGTAACCGATTACTTAGATAAGATTGAAACCATTCTAGGGCAGTTCCACGGATGCCGTATGCGACCTCTAGTTTTTTGCGTACAATAGTGTGCGAAGCTGTGTCGAAGGCTTAGGCCAAATCCAGAAATAATAGTTTTAGTGTACAGTCATACCCACATTTGTAACAGTCATACCCACATTTTTGTCTTCTTGAAAACGCCTCTGCTCTTATGAGATCTACCTTATTAAAAGTTATATCTAGTTATTAAAAGTTATTAATAATCACTTATACAATAACTAATTTCACACATTTGGTACGGGTAGGAATCGAACCCTAGACCTACGATGTAACAGCCAGCGTCTTAGCAATAGCGCCCACAGGCTCAGTTCATTATAATCTTTCAATAATTCATTCGGGATATACTAACAAACTAGTACTATTCTAATCATTATTTTTAAAGAGAAATTGAGTTTGTTCTTTGTAATACCCATTCCCATCTCGTCATGAAATTCAAATAAGTGCAAAGCTAATAATAAATAATAACACAAAAGAAAAGAAAAAAATCTTATGCACTTGGTTTGCGTTTGCCCAGGGCCGAATTTAACCTTAGCGCAGCCCCTGAGCATTATTAAATAACGCTCCATTGAAAAAAAAAATAAAAAAAATGCTTTTTTGTCGACTTAAAAGAGGTTAAAAGTATATATCATTGTTATTTACTGCCCATTATGAACCACTTTCTTTTTTTTATTTCAAAGGATATATGTTCAAGGTAGGCCAATACATACAACTTTAAAAAAATCGGTGTTATTATTTCTTTTTTAAATTAAAATAAGAACTCTCAGTCGGTTTTGCAATTTTCGGTAAATAATTGTAAACATAAGTTTAATAGATAGGAAGATGATTTCGTGCGGTCTAAATATTTACTATGAAATGATACAAACCTGACCATTGAATATCTCTATTACTTGAATCATTCTGGTTATAATATTTCCATACGCATAAATTTTGCAGCACTGGGCACTGAGGATAGTGCCCAGGGCTGTAAAATTGTTTGTGTCCCTAGTGTAAGTCCGGGGCCGCTTAGCCCTGGTACGAAATACTTCTTACGGAGTATACTGGTACAAAATGCTTCTTACGGAATATCGTGTTTCTTTACAGTATAGCATTTTACAATACGTGCGAATTCGCACTACGGCACTAAAGATCTAAACCAACGCTCTGAAGATACTATTTTGAAACGAAAGCCATGCAAATATTTCATCGTGTTCCTACGCGTTAATATTGTTGCAACACTCGAAATTATACCTCCGCTTATTTCTTAGAGCGATTCATACAAATAAACAATAGACACGAGACATTACAATATAATAAATTTATTATCACAGAAAATTACAAAAACCAATTTCAAACGCCTTAAAAACTTTCGAAACATATATTCTCGGTTATTTTGATTTTAAAAACAAAACACTAATTCGATTTTTATAAAATGTCTTGTAGGACCATTATGAAAGTGTACTCTATCAGATAAAATAATATTTTTTCAAATCAGTTCAAAAGTTGCGAAGATATGTGTGAACATTCATACATTTTTTTATTTTTATTTAAAAACAAACTATTACACTGATTTTTTTGAAAATTTTATGGGACTATTGATGAAGAATGCTCTATCATATAAAAAAATTGAAATTGGTTTATAAAAGACGGAGATGCGCACAAAAATACAAAATATAAATTTTCTTATTTTATTTTAAAAGAGAACATTCCAAAAGAATACCCTATAAGATAAAAAAAGAAGTTTTAAAACCGGTTCATAAATGATGGGGATATGCACGAACGTACATTAAAAAAACGTATAAACATTCGAATTGATAACCTTGTTCCTTTTTTGAAGTCGCTTAAAAATTTACATGACACAAATGCAAAATGGCTTCTTCTTCTTCAAGTGCCTCTATGTTGTAGTTTGGCAGTCAATTTTCTCCATAATTGTCTTTCTATTGCTAAAGGAAATAGATCCTTAGTGGTTTTGATGATGGTATATTCCTTAACATCAGGGTTGTTTTCCTCCTTCCAATTCTGTGCTCCACATTTATTTTGTCTATAAGAATAGTATTAGGAATAGATGGTTTTTGGATATGCAAAATGGATTAGTGTACATTTAATATCTGAAATTTCAATAATGCAAGGAGTTCCAGAGACTGGATAATTTTTCTAATATACTCGTAAAAAGCTCACATGGAAAGCTATTTAAAAAAATCCTATTCTCATTCCGACCTCTTCAGTCTATATTATAAGGGAGATGTTCAAAAATTAATATCACATACACAAATACCCAGTAACGAAATTATTATCTGTAGGCTATATAAAAAAAATTCCGGGTCTGAATCGATCCCACGACCCGCGATGCCGAATCCGTTTATTATTATATTATCTATTGTCATTTTACACAAAAATTCTGTCAGTTTAAAGATTTTCTTATTATGATATATCTAGTAAAAAGATATGCAATAGGAAGAAAGCAGGCGGCCAGTTGTTGCTAATGCGAGGCAATGACTTGCGAAGCCAATAGCACTTGAATATAAGAAACTGGTGATGCGGCAGATTCAAATAGGTCGCCCGGATTCGTCTCGTTAGAATATCGTATACCATGTCAGTACTTTCTCAAGACTTTCCAATTTTGGAGGGTAATATACAGCTATATAAGCGTATGCGGTGCTTTTATACGGTGGTAGAACCAGCAGTAGCTTTTGCTGCTGCCGAGGGCACGGTTCGAACCGGGTTAAGTACCACGACCTCACAAGACACAGGCGTGAAGTAGGAGCTCCTTCCTTGAGAGCTCCTGTATTAGGCCGGTCAGTGCAGGTGGCTGGTTGCCCATCCCCCCTCCCCCTCCCCCAAATGACAGCGGTATTAAAAGATCTTTTACCCCAGGGGGGTACCAGAAATCCTGGAGAATCCCCCACTGGGCATCCACGGTCAGTGAGCGTACT
>JAOCPS010845420.1:0-18956 GCA_025505425.1 Graphium colonna
ATCCAGACTATATATAGATCTTGTATGCAAGGGGCTGGAACCCGCAACGTACTGTTTATAATGCACAGTCCTAACCAGAAGGAAATAGAGTTTGTTTAGGTCATATTGACAAAACATGTAACCTTCAAGTAAAGAGCATATTCCTACTTTAAAGACCAGCATCGCTCTTGTAACTTCTTCGGTGTTGCTGGAGTCCATGGATGGCGGTAATCACTTACTATCAGGTGACACACTTGCTCGTTTGTCTCCTTCTCCGTAATAAAAAACCTGTACGTGCTTCGATGTCTGCAGAATCGAAACATTGAGGACATCAACTAATATATTTTTAATCACCTATCAGGGTAAATTTGTGTGTTATGTCTATTTATTAAAATGTAGTCTGCAATCTGTAGCACTCTTAACCAAAGTCAATCATATTTTTTAAGAAATAGTTGTTCGATTACTGTTTAAGTACTCATATTAAATTCTATTGCTCATTTTGTTATAAAATAAATCAAAGTGTAAACTGTTTATAACGACACTCAAGGGACTGTACATTTTATGTCGTTATAGAGAGTTGTCGTTATAAAGAGTGTATCAATGTATGGAAGGCAAGCTAAAAATCAGTCATGTGTTGTCGACGCTTTAGGAAGTTTGTCGTTAAATCGAGTGACGTTATATAGAGTTTTCACTATATTATGTTTATTTATATATTCAAGCCTACATCAGAAACTATACACAATTTTTTCTTTTTTTTAAATTGTTTCTTAAGGCAGCTTTTAGCAGAAGAAGCGTCTGTTCAAACAGCTAAAACAAGCTTATTGAGGTTTTTTCCACCTGCCACCCATTGTTCCTCAAGGCAGCTTTTAGCAGAAGTCTGTTTAAACAGCAAAAACAAGCTTATTGTGTTTTTTTCCACCTGCCACCCTCGCATAATATTAGATAAAGGTGACAATATATTTTGCCAGGTACATTTACTTTACATCTGAAAGATGCTGCGGATGTAATGAAACTTGGCGTCGGTCCCCATGCTATCCCACATCTGCACTTTACATATAAAGCGGGGGTGTCTTCCCACACCCCACATGTGCAGCAAATCTGTACGGCGAGTGAGCCGCCACTATACATTGACCCCTTATTTAAGGTCCAACGGTCCCGTATTGTATGGATGTTGGTTCCGTTACGGGTCTTTTTAGTTGGATAATATTCATGTGAACGTTGCCCCGCCGCGTTCACACAGATCCCTTTTGTGCTACACACGGCTGTTAACTCTGACGACCGTCTGACAAAAAGATTGATCTATTCATATATAAAGAACTAACTGTACATGTAATTTCGTTATGTATTTTCGTTGCGGTATTCGCAATGTTATAAAGAAAAAAGTTATACGTAAAGAAAAAAAAATAAAAAAAATTGGCTCAGTAAAAGTTTATATAAAATGCTGATAGCTTATATTTATGCATAAGAAATACATTAGCAAAAAAGGCTTTACACACACTGTACCATCAAGTTTTTACACATCACTTGACATAACATATATTATGTCAAGAGTTTTTATTTTTATTTATTTATTTATTTATTTATTTATTTATTCTTTATTGAAAGACCTAAAAGAAAGAAGATAAAATTAAGGTAACAAAAGCCGGACTTAATGCCTTAAGGCATTCTCTTTCAGTAAACCTTCGGTGTAGAGACAGTTTGTGGTAGGTGGAAAAAAGGGTTGTGCTTTCCTTTTTTGAAAACTCGCAAGGGTTGAATTTTGACCCTTATGCATAGATTAATTTGAGGTCAAATATCGTAATAAACGAAACTTGAAATTTTTTCTTGAATCTACACGATTGAAACAGGTGAATACGAAATAATTACAGTGTCTATATTTCATAAAAAAGCTTAATATATTATTTGAACCCTTAAGTTACTATTTACGCTAATCGATATATAAATTCAAAGTTATTCGTACGTGCGAAGTGTGTGTTAGCAATACCATATCCGTCACCCCTTTAATAATTATGCCTGCGTAGGTTTACAGCTCACTGATGTGGGTTATAGGTCAATTCACACATTTGATTATTTCCTAACACATAAATTATATGTTTTACAAGTTTCCTCGATGAGTGATTAGAAAACAAGAACTTCGAAATTTTTTGCTTCAAGTGTTGACACTTGCCAAATATAAAATTTTGAGCATTTTATTGACAGATCGAAACAAGCACTCGAGAATATGTGGAAGAATAGTTTTTTAGATATTAAAGTAGTTCATATAATTATATTGTTTACAATATGTAATAAATAAGAAAAGTCGTGTCGCGGCGTTACTGGTTGTACTCTTCCGAAACCGCTTAACCGGTTTTAAAGATTCTTTTTTATTTCGTAATTATGAGATAGGTCACAAAGTATTTTTTCATACTTTTCTTCGCGGATGGTGTTCAATAATCGCGATTATTAATTACCATCTTTGTATGAAAGTGTCAAAATAAACATATGACGTCGATATGTGACGTTCAGTTAGACAATTCCTGTGACACGTTTCTATCACAATAACAAATTCTCTATTCCGTAATAATGGTTTAAGTTAGTGGATTGAAGGAGGTAATTTCAATGCAGGTGATACCACAGAATACAGTTGGTTACAATATACAGAATGATTGTTGAGTCACCTATGATATTTAAGGAGAGCACTGGGTAATATATCGTTATCATATTTATGTAATAAAATTAGGAGCATAGTTTTAGCCCAAATTTTCCGATAAATAAATTAAGGCAGCTGTCATCGACTGGTACGCGCGAGGCCGTTGACCGCCTTCCGCCTAACTCCGGCCACTCTGTGTCCGGGTGAGCATGAATTATGTAATTAATTATTTGACTTCAGATTATGTTTACATGGGTATATCAGTATTTTCATGAATATAATGTTTTTATTATTCATATATGATATAACGTCTTAAAGTTTTGAGTGACCATCGGATATCCTGTATAATATCATCTTTACTGGTCAACGTCACAGACGATAAATTTCTCAAAAATGTGTTACTTTATTCAGACCTGACTAAATCATTAGCACTTTGAACCACTGCCACGGTTCGTGATATTTAGAATGTATTAAGGAAAACATCGATATTGTCACGTTATCTGAGAACCCATATTTATATTCTATTTATAACTACTGTATATTTAAAACTAATAGGCTTACTTATTTATTTGTAAATATAATATTTATACTTACAAAGAGTAAAATAATATTGAATACTTTTCTTACAACGCAATTTTTCGTGTCTTCCTAAATTTCAGGATATATAAAAAATTCATTTGACACTATTCAAGTCCTATACTTTAAAAAAAATCCGTTTTTATGAATGTCGAATTTGGTTATCATTTCAAATCATATGACACAGTAAAAGGATCTGTAAATGGCTTATCAGATACAAAATATTATTTACTAGCCCCTACTAGCGGTCTTACCCGCGCAAATTTTTCCCGTTTTCCCGACATGTTTCATTGCTACACCGCTCCTATTGGTTATAGCGTGATGTTATATAGCCTAAAGCCTTCCCCTATAAATGGACTATCCAATACTAAAATAATGTTTCAATTAGGACCAGTAGTTCCTGAGATTAGTTCGGTCAAACAAACAAACACTTTAGCTTTATAATGTTAGTATTTATTTAAATTTTACGATAAGATGGGAATGCCATATCAGACAAGAAATGACCATGAAATCCAATATCTTGGATTAATTTACGTATGAACATAATTCCTAAGCCCTACCATCATATTTCGAACGACCATGTTTCATAGTAAATTTGCGATAGCATTTTTTTTGATCATATCTTATTAAATTTATTACAGATAAAATAATGCCTGTAAAGTAATATTTCCGTGTGTTTGAGATTGTTTTATTAAGTACCATACTATCGTG
This sequence comes from Graphium colonna, assembly GCA_025505425.1. Taxonomy (NCBI): domain Eukaryota; kingdom Metazoa; phylum Arthropoda; class Insecta; order Lepidoptera; family Papilionidae; genus Graphium; species Graphium colonna. The sequence continues at coordinate 3,896 of JAOCPS010845420.1, forward strand.
ACCTCGTATAAGATAGTGGCATTAAAACAATTTTTTTGAAAAAAATCTATTTTATTAATACTTATCATTATTTTACCATTATATTAAATTCTAGCGGACCCCACAGACGTTGTCCTGCATGTCTTTAATTCGAAAATTTCTTTTTTTCCAAAAATCTTTTTTTGGACCAAACTGTGAATCTAAACCATTCTATCACACAAAAAATGTTATAAAAATGGGTACAACCGTTTAAGAGTTTAGTGACACACACGCACACAAGAAAAATTTATATAAAGATCAAATCGTATACATAGCAAATTGTATTTTGTGAGGTTACTTCTCTTTTGCAAATAAAGTTGAAGTTCCCTTCCGTTCATTTTATTTACACGCAATATTTACAAACTTACACAAATATGTAAATGTCTTGTTCTTCTTTAGAAGTGTATTTAAATGTATTTAAATTTCTGTATTATCCACTTCCAAGAAGTAACATAACTGCACATTGAGAAGCAGAGTTAGAGTCAATATAACACCATGTAACAGTATGTATGTTGAATTTTAACATACATAAAGAATATTGTTATTAAAATAAAATGAATTAATCGTGATTGATAGAATATATTTAATTTAGTTTATTTTTGTAGAAGTTACAAATCATCCTGTTTATCTTTTATTTGAAGTAGGTAATTAAAATTTTCTCATTTGGTTAATAATTACAGTATTGTTTCTTCAATAAAGATTTTGTAATAATCAAATATGTAAATCGATACCTTAATTCGCAAACCGGCTAACTCCACTTTTATCAAAAACGTGGAGTTAGCAAAGATATAATATGGAAAAATTAAAATCTAATGTTATCAAAATTCTTTGAATAGTTTTTCGAAAAGCTGTCTGCTTTCTCTACGCAATGAATTTAATTCTCTTTTGTGTTTAGTTCGAAAAATATTACATTTTTTTGTAATTCCCTTGATGAAATTACTGAATGGAGTTAGATGGTGTAACTTAACAGGTGGTAGAGCATAACATCCTTTCGCAGCTTTTGCTGGTGTTTTACGGCCACGCTAGTCCGGGGAAGTACCGCCGTCTTTTATAAAGTCGGCATAAAATAAAGTATGCATAATTTTTCTTTTACCACTCCTATCCCCTCCAAATCCTTAATCCTCACCCATCCTATCCAATAAACCTAATGTATCCAATATCCCAGGTTGACAACGCAACTCTCCGGATGTTTCGTGTGTCCATGGGCGACGGGATCACTTACCATCATGTTAACCGTTTGCTCGTTTGTCCATAATAAAAAAGGTGATTTGCGAAATTAGGTATCGAAACGTATTTTCTTCGCATATTTAAATTCCGTATTTCTTTTTATAGCTACCGTACCCTTTTTACAAAACAATGTCACGTTGAATTCCCAACACAAAGCAACAAAATTGCTTTCTATTTATTTCTATTTGTAAAACGAATGCGATGAAGTAGTTCGGAGTGAGCCCTCGGGCTAACTTTGTTTCACCTTTAACGTGCAGTTTCAACTCGTTTGAAACGGAATAAAGCCATTCGTATAAGTTGGGAATGCAATCGAAAGTTTCCTCGAACTGGGAAAAGCTAGCGTTCTTTGTTCTAATCAAGCAAAGACTGATATCGTTCCCGAGGAGAGATTAGCTTACAAATGGAAAATATGCTTGAACTTATACCGCCTTATTACAAACGTGAACTCAACAAAAGTAGAGGGATTAATTAATATAGTAAACTTCATTAATCGTATTTGTAAAAAAATGGTAGGTACGGTACGGCCATTAACCGACTTCAAAAAAAAAAGGGCATTCAATTCGGAAGTTTTTTTTTGTATGTTCGCGCGTATCTCTGCCATTTATGAACCGATTCAATTTTTTTTATCTGATAGGATATACTTTCAAAATGGTTCCAGATTTTTTTTTAGAAAAATCGTATCAGTTGTTTGTTTCAAAATAACGGAGAAGATATGTTTTGAAAGTACACTTTTAAGGCGTTTGTCATTCTTTGTGATTTTCTGTGCAAATAAATTTGTTACCCCACGTTTTGTAAAAAGGCATTCATCTCATTTTCACGGAACAAAATGGTGACTGTAGAAATACGTCACGTACGTAGATACGTCAGATTAAATAACATCCGACGCGACTGACAATACTGATCATATGTCAATGTTAATTTTTAAGTAAATCATAATTTATTATAATTTTCTCTGAGACTATTCCTAGTTGATGGGCTGTATCAAATTAACTGAAAATTGAATAGAATGATGTGACAAATACACAATGATTGTTGATTAAACGATATTAAAGGAGAGCACTTGGTACTCGATCGTCATCATATCAATGTCATAAAATTAGGGCATAGTTTTGGCCCAAAGTTCTTAAAAAATTAATAAAACGTCACTGCGCCTTCTGTCTCACTTCGGTCACACCGTGTCCGGATAAGCATGAATTACGTAATAAATTTTTAAACTTTAGATATTTTTTTTTATGGAAAGGAAAACGGTTCACCTGATGGTAAGTGATCCCGTCGCCCATGGATACACGCAACATCCGGAGAGTTTCGAGTGCGTTGTCAATATGGGAAATTGGATAGAATAGGTTTATTGGATAGGATGGGTCAGGATTAAGGATTTGGAGAGGATAGGAGTGGGAAAAGAAAAGTGTAGACATGGCCATCCGGCATCCCTAGAAGTCATGCATACTTTATTTCATGCCGACTTTACTAAGGGCGGTGGTACTTTCTCGGACGAGCGTGGCCGCCGTAAAAGTGCAGCAAAGGCTGTGAAAGGATGTTATGCTCTACCACCTCTAATACTCAGTGGTAAATTGATATTTATTTTTATTCTTTATATATTATCCCTACATATAACGTCTTAAAGTATTGAAAGTGATTAACCAGTCACCTGTATAAACAGTACATTTAATTAGCTATTTCACACAAACATAGCAGGAGCTGTATGCTGTTTTCCATGTAAAAATATTTGAAATTTGAATGATTTCAAATACTTTTATTAAACACACATTTCCACCGACTGATGCCTATCAAAGCATGATAAATCCCGTGAATCCCCAATCCTTTGAGGGGTTTTAAATTCCCCCTTTCCGCCTCGCACCCATAACGAGATCAATGAGCAAGGGGATATGGAAACCAGGTACACGCTTCCGCGTTTCTGTTGAATAGCATTAAACGTATAGGATATGATCTGTCCTAATGATGAGAGGTTTTTCCTGTCAAACTTCTTGAATTGATGCTTGTTGCTTGAATATATTATAAATTATACAATTTTTTTTGGAAATTATTGTATACGTAACATTTTGCAAGTACGTGCATAATCACATAAACGTATCTCGGAATATTCTTACTGGATTTAATATACTAAGTTTTTGGTAAAGTTTATTGCGATGCATGTCTTATAGTTATGGTTCTTGCGATATAGACTTGGTTTCTATTAACTTATTATATACAGGGTCACCTTCAATATTCAAGGACCTTATATATGAAGCATAAATGTAATATTAAAAGTAAATATTAATTGACCATCGAGTAAACATGAAAGTTCGATATTTTTTTACAAAACCCATGTGCATCCTAGCGTATACGGCGCGAGCCGTGCCATTTTCGGGTCAATGAACTGGCCACTTGGCTATCTGTTCGCTGCCGACATCATATCCACGCTTCATATATTTATTTAAAATGTTGGTCGAGACCTATGGCCCTAATTTTATTGCATAAATGTGGTGACAATACAGTACCGAGTGCTATCCTTTAATATCGTTGGTGACTTACCAGTCACCCTATTACCTACCCTTTAGGTGGTAGAGCATAACATCTTTTCACAGCTTTCGCTGCACTTCTACGGCCGTGCTCATCCGGGTAAATAGCACCGCCCTTTATAAAGTCGGCAAATCTTTAATCCCGACCCAATCCTGTCCAATAAACCTATTGTATCCAATATCCCAGGTTGACAACGCACTCGGAACTCTCCGAATGTTGCGAGTGTCTATCGGCGATGGGATCGCTTACCATCAGGTGAACCGTCTACTCGTTTGTCTTCCCTTCCATAAAAAAACCCTATATAAAAGGTATACTCATAATAACTTGCAAAACAGTCGTTATTTTAATTAGAATTGACTATTTTATCATAATATTAATATGTGAAGAAAAACTTAGGAGTTTTAGGAAAATTTGGTACGGTTACATTACATAAATGAGTGCAGAAGCTAATATTGGTATTGACATTTGATCATTGCTTCTAGTTAACATAAAGTTGCAGTAAAACCTATCCATTTAATACAAAATTATTTATTTTAATTAAACTTGTAGATCGAGTGGTATAAGATAGTGCATTACAAAATAAATAAAATGAAATAAAGAAAAGCAAATGCCATCGAAATGAGAAAGGCTAGGTCATTTTCCTCAAAAAAGAATATGGTTAGACAACTATAGCCTTCAGATTGCGCCACTATGCATCCAGGATTCAGTCTACAATTAGCGAACAATTAAGTCAGTAAGCTTATAAAGATATAAAATTTAATTTAATTTAAAAATATTTAGACAAAAAATTTAATAATTATGCAATACATGTGAATAAAACAGCCTAAATAATAATAATCGAAAACCTTTATCAGTTAAGACTATAATGGTATAACAACGGTTCATTGTTAGCTTATTGTGAACCTTACAACACAACCTTCCCTTGGCTCCGTAAACGGCTTAAGTATTATTGAACCACAATACAACCCCACCCTCTCAAGGCGACCGGTGCAGAATAAAGAATATTGCCCAAATAACAAAAGCACTAAAGACCACCGAATACCAAAATAATTGGCCGGCCATTTGTTATTCGTCAGCTTTCGTCTTTATAAATAATAAGATATAATAGAAAAACTATATATTTCAGTATAAAAATTTATATTAAATTCAAATTTAATTTCATTCATATTAAATTCAAATACAAAATAAAAAAGTTTGTATTCGTCTGCGCTGCAACGATGAAATGAAATTATTTTACGTATTCCATAGCGTTTAAAAGTTCTTGTTTTAATTCCCGACATTTCGAGCACTTTGTCACAGTTTAATTCTGCCTAACTTTATTTTTAATTTTTTTGCATTTAAATAACGCTATAAAGTAAATTATTTAACGATAGAATAATCGATTTTTTTATATAATTATACTCACCATAAAATTCACACAACCATATTTCTTTTCAATCACATCGAATGACGTCCAAAGAGAGATTAAAACTCATACATATTCAAATAAAGATGTCCAGGGATCGGCATAAATTATAGACAATTATCGCACACCGTGAAGGCCTGTGAGCACGTGCCTTCCGGTTCCCGCTTCAACCGGAAGCGGTGGTACCAACTGCGGAACACTATCAAACTCGCATCTCGCATCCTATTACTGTAACGTCGGGTAATTGGCACTCTTGACGCTCTTCCTTCAGTTTGGTAACACTGTTCTAATTCAATACGACTTACGTATTCAAGTTTTTACTATGTTAATAAATATTTTTTGTTGATTTTATTTGTTGAAGACTATTTTAAATTAAAAAAAAAAGAAATCATTCCTTTTATTCAGTAAAGAAACTTGACATTATTTTTTCTATTTAATTTGAATTGACAATTATATTCAGTTTTTGTCTTGTCCTATACTCTGATTATATTGTTTGCCAATTCGGCAAGTAGTTTGTAGCGGTAAATTATGTAATACATTAACACCTCTATGTACCTGTGACTGAACAATAAATAAATGATTGATTGATTGAGATTTATGTAAATCTCCTTAATTTAGCGTATATTTTCTGTCAAATTTCACTTAAATACAGTTTTAAAAATGTGCGCTTTTGAAAAAATATTTTGATAGTAAAATATTTAAAAAAAAGTAAATATGTTTTAAAAATATATTGTTTTTACTTATAGTGTGATCAAGCCACAATGACTGATTTTGCTTATTTTATTTGTTATATCATTTCGAGTTCGTGCAATATGTTACAGTTCACCTTTTTTGTAATAAATAAACGTCTAATTATATTTTATGTATTGAGAAAATCAAGTAAGTTTGCTTTAAAGAATTGTCATCATTAGGTTTTACATTATGTAAAAAAAAATGTGCTCTTCACATGTCAAGACAAGGTCAAAACGAATGAGGGCTGTATAAATAACGTACGGTCGCTATTCTGAATATGAATAAAGATGCGGGATTTAAATAAACTTCTAATAAAGCAAGTTGCCGTTGAATAAATTAATTGCAGAGTGCTATGATCCAACAAGGCACAATTATATTTTGTTCGTTTGTAGATTTGGATGAAGTTATAGTATACTGATAAATTGTAATACACAAAATACGTAACATCTTTTCACAACATTTGCTGCACTTCTACGGCCGCGCTCGCCCGCTGATGTACCACAGCCCTTAATCAAGTTGGCATACAATAAAGTATGCATGAGACTTTTGGAGACGCCAAAGGGTCATATCTACCCTTTTCTTTTCTCACTCCTTTCCTCTACAAATCTTTAATCCCGACCTATTCTATCCAATAAACTTATTCTATCTTATTTCCTAGATTGACAACTCATTTGCGACACTTCGGATGTTGCGTGTGTCTCTGGGCGACGGATTCGCTTACCATCAGGTGAACCGTCTGCTCGTTTTTCGTCGTCACTTTTTATACCTAAGTGCAGTAACAGTAGGCGCTAATTCGGATGTAGATATGTTTATATCTATTTAAATCAGTTGTTAAATATTATAACACGTTCTGTTTATTTATTGCTCTGTACATCAGCACGAGGGAGTAGACAGTAACTTTGTTTTACACTGTCGGTACACAGTGACCAATTCCAAGCGGGGTACAACTGCCGTGTGTACACAGAGTAATTGGAGCGTCGTTCCGGCCCGCTTCTGTTTACATCGCTTTGTTATGAAAATGCGTTTCGTTTTTACTTCCTCGAATGCATAAACATGGAAATATTTGTACGTTTAAATATCGAATGCCGCGCTGCAGCCGTCGAAGGACGTCACGCTAACGGCCCACGAGGTCATGAACGCGTTCCTTATTTAAAAAACTAACACCATTCTAAGTTAAATTGTTGTTGTTTTTTTTTTAATTATATTTGAACGATTGCAAGGTTGTTCGAAAGTATCATTTTGCATGGAAAAGGATGTGACGTCTATTTATTTAACAATAAAAGTAGAATATATCATAATAAATGTGTATTATTTATTGTGAGATTTATTTGAAATAGTGATACATCATAGACATTGTGTGATAGACGTCATTGTCAATGTGCAGATGAGTTTGTTTGTCACTAAAAGGTATATGACATACTAATTAAGTCCAGTACTTTTAAAAGCAGCAGCTATAACTAAGATATTAAGGTCAATAGTGATTTTTTTCTAATTTAGCTAATATTTTTGTAACCTATAAGAAAAGTTTTTTATAGTCATGAATATTTTTTATACAATCAAACTTTTTGTAAAAATATATAGCCATATAGTAAAAAAATATCATGAAAATCAGACAAGAAGTTAAGAATATTGTGAACATACAATAAAAACAAAATATCGTTATTTTTTAATAAGTGAATCTCCAATTTCATAATGTACATTAAGTACCAAAATTTTGGCGTAACTAAGAGGTTCAGAAAGTCAATTGGATTTTGTAATTATATAAGTAATTTCAAGAGCATTAAGTATTAATTCAGTTTACTCTTAAAAATGAAACGAAATCACTTCTTTTTTTTTATGGAATAGAAGACAAACGAGCAGACGGTTCACCTGATGGAAAGTGATCCCGTCGCCCATGAACACACGCAACATCCGGAGAGTTGCGAGTGCGTTGTCAATCTGGGAATTGGATACAATAGGTTTATTGGATAGGATGGGTCGGGAGTAAGGATTTTGAGGGGATAGGGGTGGGGAAAGAAAAGGGTAGACATGGCCATCCAGCATATACAAAAATCATGCATACTTTATTTTATGCTGGCTTTATAAAGGGCGGTGGTACTTCCCCGGACGAGCGTGGTCGTATAAGTGCAGCAAAAGCTGTGAAAGGATGTTATGCTCTAGCACCTGAGAGCGTTCTTGTCGTCCATAGACAAGCGACATATGGAGAGTCGCGAATGTGTTGTCAACCTGGGAGATTAGGTAGAAGGTTTACTGGATAGGATGAGGTTGGGGATTAAGGATTTGTATGGGACAGGAGTGGGAAAAGGATAGACATGGTCATCCGGCATCCCCAAGACAAGATATGTGTTGTGCTATATCAAGCTATATAAAGGTATGACGTAATTCCAGGAGTTCTACTCTGGGGCGAAGACCCCTTTGACTTTGCACCGTCTGCTGCACTTGATCTGGACGCACGCGCGGCATTTGGCTGGCTACGAGCAGCAAGACGCGCACGAGTTCTTCATTGCCACGTTGGACGTCTTGCACAGGTGGGTGTCTTCATAAGACTAGTGGCAACAGCATATTTTCAAATTGTCCCACTGCTGGGCAAAGGCCTCCTCTAGTCAAGGTGTATAGCAGTGGTTCCCAAACTTAAACCGCCCCCCTAAAAATATATAACCATCCAAAATAACAATACCATCTGAAAGAGCGCCAGAGCCCAATTTAAACCATTGTCTTGAATGAACGCGAGACGTTCAGCGCCCATAGAGGTCGCTAGCGCCCACTACGGGAACCGCTGGATTGGCAAACTACACATATCTTAGTAATATTTTTTTAGATATGCAAGTTGCCTCATGATGTTTCCTTCACCGTTGAGCACGTTTGAAAGAAAGGCAAACGAGCAGACGGTTCACCTGATGGTGAGCGATCCCGTCGCCCATGGACACACGCAACATGCGGAGAGTCACGAGTGCTTTGTCAACCCGGGAAATTGGATAGAATAGATTTACTGGAAAGGATAGGATCGGGATTAAGGATTTTAGGAGGGGAAAGGAGTGGTAAAAGAAAAGGGTAGACATGACCATTCGGCAACCCCAAAAGTGATGCATACATTATTCTATGCCGACTTTATAAAGGACGGTGGTACTTCCGTGGACAAGCGTGGCCGTAGATGTGCAGCAAAAGCTATGCAAAGTTGTTATGCTCTACCTTAAACTTTAAATATTTTTTATATTTATGATTTATTTTCTTAAAAAAATATGGTTGACGTTGTGCGAATAATGAAAAATAAATAAATTATGGTTCTAAATCAGTTTGATTTATTGACTAAATAAACAAAGTGTTTTGTGAACGTTTCATCAGTGGCAATGTAAGGTTAGAATTGAACTTTCGTCATAATTTTTTGGGAATTCTTTTGCTAAAAAAAAGAACAATTCTTTAGAATAGGTTCATAAACGATGTAAAAACGAGGTTACGTACTTAAAAATGATCGTGTAAGATAATATCATACAGCTCTAGCTAATCGTGCCGCCTTCTCTCTCTCTCTCTCTCTTCACAATGTCACCATAAAAAGCAGTAATATAAATTTCCTTTTTCACATCTCTCCTTTCTTTTGTATCCGATATTCACAATTTATCCTATGTGGTGGGAATTCTTGGACGACGTCAATTACTTTTCAGGTGAATCGCTTACTAGATATATCGTTCGTTCATATACTAAGGATAAAAAAATACTAATATATTGTTTTCCTTCAGGCACTGCATGAACGGCGTAGAGGACACCACTATTAAGAAAGAAAATGGCCGCTGCAACTGCATCATCGACCAAATCTTCACCGGTGGCCTGCAGAGCGACGTAGTCTGCACATCGTGCTCGGGTGTGTCCACTACCATCGACCCGTTTTGGGACATAAGTCTTGACGTGGCCGGTCCAGGTTCCCTGCAAACTTGCCTAGAAAGGTTCACCCGAGCCGAACATTTGGGTTCCGGAGCTAAAATAAAGTGCTCAAACTGCAGAGCTTACAGAGAGTCCACAAAACAGCTGACTTTAGAGACACTGCCCATAGTGGCCAGTTTCCATTTGAAACGCTTCGAGCACTCATCCCAAATCGACAGGAAAATATCGGCTTTTGTTTCATTCCCCGCTGAATTGGATATGACACCGTTCATGTCATCTCATAAACGTCCCATAGACAAAACAGATAATAATAATGCCCCCGGAGGAGTTTTTGAGGATAACCGGTATTCCCTGTTTGCTGTGGTGAATCACCTGGGTTCGTTGGATGCCGGACATTACACTGCTTATGTGAGGCAGATGAAGGGTAGCTGGTTCAAGTGCGATGATCACATGATCACCAGGGCTTCTTTGCGCGAGGTGCTTGATAGCGAAGGGTGAGTTACAGTATAATATATTTAATTTCTACATAAAAAACAAAAGAAGTTCAAACCCCTTGGAAGCGAGCATTAATGAAACAAATTTTTCAGTAATTTTTATTTAAAAAGAAACTATTACACCGGTTTTCTTGAAAATCATGTGTGTAATCGGGCCATGGTGTAACTATACCCTTTCAAATAAAAAAATAATTTTGAAAATCGATTGATAAGTTACGGAGAAATCCACTAACACATTAAAAAAACCTATACTTCAAATTGAGAACCTACTTTCTTTAACGTCTGTTGAAAATCCATTTTATCTACTCTAATAAAATGAACTTGGTGAACACCCTTAAATGGAACTAAAAAAAATATTTGGCTGCAATTATATGATATAATTAACTAGATTGTTTTTTTTTTATTATATGAATACAAAGTTTCCTTTTTGGTAATTTTAAATTCTAATCACAGTTGTCCCTTTACAACTGACTTTTCAGCCTTAGCCTGCAATTCTTGACCTGCATCTGTTGTTTTCTTTTTTAATTCGAATAATAATTGTCAATTTATTTTTTGGTTAAACTGAGCAAAATCAATTTTTTTTCTTAAATTTTTTTATTATCTTCCTACGGTTCTATCTTTTCACCCGTTGCAATTATTTGAAGTGATTCTCTTACTCTATTTCATGTTCCTGCCTGTAAATCAAATAATAACTTTGTTTCTTTACAGATATCTTCTCTTCTACCACAAGACTGTCATGGAGTACGAGTGCGATGGATCTTAAACAGCTCGTCCCCAAAACCAAATCCCCTTTCCACCGTTGTCGGCATTTTGACGTCGCCCCATATTCGGATTTCGCTTTCCATTGGAATTTGAAAGCGAATCCGAAAGGAATCAAGTCATTTTTCTCTCGTGATATTAGTGTGTAGACATATTTTGCGCGTTCGCGCGCGCATCAAAAAAAAAACACGGAGTTTTGTAGCTTTAGTTTAAGCTTAACCTTTTACTGTATGTCATTAAATTATTTTCCTATAACGACTGAAAGAATTCTCAAACAATTGTTATATTTTATTGTAATGTATTGTAATTATTATTTTATCTGTGTACGTCTCGAGGCGGCGAATTGAGTTGCTAATAGCTCTATGGTTTACGTTGTTTATGATCAATTAAAAAAAATTATACGTCAGTTGGTTAGGAATTGTGCGCAGGTTCTATATTCGTTATATTTGCGCGAGATCAAATTGTAAATATAAGTGTTACGGTGGAAAAATAAGGAAATTGTATAAAAAAAAATCTAGTTAGAACGTATACATAATTTAATGTGGCAACATTCAAATAAACCGGTTTTCTATAGAACAAACACTTCAATCTACCTCGCTGTTTTATCTCTTACTTGCATTTGACTTTGTAGAACTGAAGATATGTGGGTTAAATGATTTGAGAGAAACGCTTTTTAAATGGCTTAATTATTCCAGGTTTTTATGTGTGTGTGTAACATAATTAAAAATAGTAAATCTTAAGCAAATTGTAATGTTCTCTATATTTTTCCAGACACCGTGTACATTATTGAAAATGAGAACGAAAAAATAATATTTTAATATGCACTAAAAAGTCCAATCAATAGATATGTACTCTACATCAATGTAAATTAAAAAAAGATACGACTTATATCACATAATGTTGCGCTCATGTGTGTTTGTTTGAATATAGTTCATAAAGTATGACTGAACTGATTTAGCTTAATGTGATATTTAATATTTATAACCTGTATTTTAAATGTAGTTAGATTTACGAATTTCCTTTCCAGAAAATAGTTTTTAATATCATTTGAACACTGCTTGACCATATTAGCAAATTGTAGTATTGCATTTATGTGAATATTGATTTTTTTTTCTCCCACCTTTTGCCTTGCGAATGTCTGTGTATAGTACGAAAACAAGCTAGCATTAATACACATTTTATAAAAGTATCAGCGTCAGTTTTTTATGTTTAGCTTGATTTTGTTCAAATAAGAAATAAGTTTCTCAATTCTTCAGTGTTTGCGTAATAAATTATTAAAATAAATGTCTGAGATAATATGTGTCTAGAATAAGCTTGTTGTATTTTTATATACTAAGCTTTGCCTAGCTTAAGATGACTCTGATATACAGGGTGACTGACTCGGAAACCGGTTGTCATCATCAGTATGTAATAAAATGAGGAGCGTAGCTTTATTCAAATTTTGTTATAAATAATTGAAGCATGTGTATAGTGCTGCCAGAGAACATATGGCAACAACAGCAACTAGTTCTTCGACCCAAAGTACCAGCCACTTATATTGTGTCCGCTAGGATGCCCATGCGTTTTGCAATTAATAATTAAACCTTTGATTAAGTTTACTCAGTGGTCAATTAATATTTATATTTGATATTAATTGAACTTTTTTCATAATATACGATCTTCTACATATAACATCCTCAAATATTAGAAGTGACAAACCAGTTACCTTGCATATCAAGAGTAAAGAAATATATGTTGAGACCGGAAACAATGCATCCATTCTGCCGATATGCTTAAGAAACTGTACAATTTGCTAATATCAAGAAAAAAATGTTACTTTGCATTTACTACTAATTTAGTAAATTAGATCCGAGCCTAATCATGTAATTATCTTTAAACTACTAGGTTAACAAATAATGTGATAGAATAATTATGGAAACGGTATTTGTCTGTGTCATGGTACCGCTAAATTTTCACTTGAACTAAATGTCAACAAAAACAAAAAAAAAATACTTAAATGTCAAAGTATTTGGTGTACGACACAACTTATGTATACCAAGCATTCAAAGAATTTAGTTGTAGTGATGATGATCTATGTTATACAGGTATATTTCGAATTAAGTGTCATTATTAATGTTTAAGACTTATTAATATTCTGCATGTTACAACATAAATTAATCACATGTCTCGGTGTTTGTATTTCCATATCGGATTGTGATTGTTGTAAATGATCGTATTAAATGTTTACCGTTCCCAATGATCCCTGTCTGAATGTCTTACATATGTATGGACTCATAGAAATATACAAATATAATCAACTGAAACTAATTTCTTTTATTTTTTCTTTATTCGTCATTTACAGATACATAACATATTATGACAATATAAATAACAAGTATCACATACAATCGTTTTCTCTTCACATTTTAAAACTTGCAAACACAAAAGATCGTATTATTAAATGAATCAACATACATTTAAATAAAAAAAAAAGGAATCTATATTTTAACCCTTATAAGTCAGTTCGCAGACCAGACGGTAACAATTTTCATATTAGTGAGTTAATACCAACATAACATATAACATAAAATAAATTTCTGAGTATATTATTACTACATATTACAATAACTGTAATAATTAAAAATAATGTCATAAAAATTTATGTTTTACAATATGTAATTATTTAATAATTGTTACAATATTATCATTTCTATCACATTAAATCAGACTAAATATTATTATGACCACTAAGTGATACATTTTTGTGTTACTAGATGTATTCAATATTAAAATACATAAATTGATAATAAGTAGACCTTAAATAATGACTGAAACTGTTGTTTTTTTTCTACTTTTCATAATAACAAAGATATTTTGCTTGTTAAAGAGTAACATTACATTGCTTATTGCCAAAAACAAAGTATATAAGCTCCTATTTAATTTGTTTTAACAGAAATATGGCTTCCTAAATAATTACCTCGGTAAGAATAAGAACATTTATTATATTATTAATAATTATAGTTAGAGATAAACCTGACACTGAGTAACAGATATTCTAGTAGCTAGTTTAAATATAATTTCAACATTTTCACTATAGAGTTATGCATAATTTATCAGCTCTTATTTCTAATTTTTTTAGTTGCAAACATTTTTCTTATTTTTTTCTTAGAATGAGCTGCTTCTATGAGTTGCCATTTGAGTAAATATGTTAGTACATTCTTATAGATCTAGGATATTCGAGATGTATAACAAAATTTATATCTCTACGATTTTAAATATGAGAGATATCAACTAACTAGAATTTCTACGCTGTCAAGTTGTGTTTAAACATTATTCATTATTAATTTCTATTGCATATGTTTATATAATTACTTTGAAATCGATACATCTAGTAAATTAATATAAAAAATAATTTTCCAACTTAAAGAGATAACGCAAATAAATTAACAATTTAATGTATTTTGAAAAACCATGAAACAACATTTTTTTAGTTTGTCAAAATACGCAAATTTTTAATAAAAACGAAACAACCTAAAAATAAAAAAAAAATCAAATCCTCAACTTGCCTCTATCTTTTAATACCAAGTATTGATAATTTTTATTCATAAATATTGTATTGTTCATAGTTCAAATCCTAACCAACTACTCTATTGTAAAGTCAACATAAATAATCCATTAGTATCACTATAATTTTATATACTTTAGTATAGTATATCCGGTCATTCATGCCTGTCCATAATGTCAAGGTCTTCAAGTCTGTAATAAATATTAAAAATTAACATATTACAGGTCATAAAATATCATGATATATACCAGGTGTATGCATAAGTTTTTGCCTGTTTAACTAAGAGATGGCGTTAGCGAAAAATACACAGCGTTTTAATTTGACACATACGTCATTTTGTTCCGTCTGACATTAAACTTCAAATATACACAAGTTGAGTCCGCCAAGAACTACAGTCTTTGTTTCATCGTTCAGTGATCATGTCGAGTTTTGTGCCTGAAAAAGAACATTTGCGGCACGCATTGCTTTTCTTATTTAATCAAAAGA
>JAOCPS010845737.1:0-18933 GCA_025505425.1 Graphium colonna
GTCCCAATTTAAAAGATTTCTTATAAAGGAAAACTTCTTGGTTATGTAAGAAAATAGTTGGTTAATTTTTTAGAATTTTTTATACTTAAGATTATTAACTGAAATATTTATACTTTTCCGTTAATATAGTATATTAAGTAAGAAAGAACTAAATATGATCTATGAAACAGCTTTAACTGATTAATTCTATTATATTATTAATTCAGTCATTCGAAAATGTATGCAATAAATTATTTTTCTAAAAAAAATCTGTTGTGCGAATAGTAATATTCGTTTGAAAAATATTCTAAACTTAATATGTAGCAATATAACTGATTAAGAGTTTAATAACATTATTACAGTCTTTACTTAATTTGAAAAATAAAAAAAAATGTAGGACGAAACAGTTATATCAATTTATGTATTAAATTAACATATTTTTTCTTTACTATTAAAATATATAACGACTTTTATATCCTCTTTGGCATATTATTTTTCAGAAAATAAAACACATTTAAAATCCTTTATAACAAGTACCGTCTACGTCTTAGAGACGATTTAATTTATTATTTAATAAGAGAAATAATGTCAATGCCCTCGGGCAATCTGTCGGTCACGGAAGAAACCAAATTCTACCAGAGAAATAATCCATTATGTTAATCCAGTTAGACTCAGCTCCGTTGTATTCGCGACACGTGAAGTAAGGCAATTAACGGACGTCAATACTGCTTGGCTAAGTGAATAGAATTAGGCGTTACTTTGCGGAAGTTCATAGTGTACAATTTTATAAGACCATTTTATTAGCAATATTCCGCGAAAGAAACCCCTAACAACTTGCAAGCAAATATGTGAGGACACCTCCCTCCCTTCCCATACTGCTTGTGCGTGTGCTCTCATCCACGATCATGTAGATAAAATTACCACCAAGCACTAATGCTAGCAGGACCATGCAGAATTTCACATCAGCAAGCAGGTTGTTACCCTCAAGTTACTATTCGCATCACCATGCTATATGATGAAATGTCATCATATAGCGTGGTTCACCACGGCCTGTGTTGCCACTCCAACAATCAGGTAACCTAGCCTTAGATGTTTCACATCAATAAATAAATAAAACAAATAATAAATAAACAGTCATTCCCTAGACACTGTATAGCCATCATATATAGACTACACATACATATGTATACTATACATTAGACACTGTAGCCATTATATATAGGCTATACATAAAAATCTTACGTTAAGGACGTTTTTTGCCGGCTTGGGTACCCCATCGCAACTCCCCATAAGGAACTTTGTTTCAATTGACGCATTTAAAATATTGTAACCGTGTGAATTGTTACTGTCAGATATTAATGGGGTAAAAGTTTCAGGATGTAATTGAAAGTGCTGAAACAAACTTGTTTCGGAAATCGAGACTGCTTAGCCAAATCTCTGACAAAGTTTGCGCGTTCACCGCTAAAATGAAACCCCTTTGTCGTGTCTACTCACTTCGAAAACACTTCCCTGGTTGTCACAGCCTCAATCGGAATTCTCGGCGTCGAAAAAAGTTGGCACCCTAAGCAGAACGAGGCATTATTTCCAGTCGTCAGACCGCCTTAAGCTGTACAAGGCGCAAGTACGGCTGCACATAGAATGCTGCTCTCACCTCTGAGATGAGGCACTCCTTTTTAGCTTCTTTCAATTGACTGCATCCAACATCGAGCTGATCGAATTGTCGAAGATCCAATCCTTTACGATCCTCGATTAATTGGCTCTGCGAAGAGATGTTGTATTTCTAAGCATGTTATACCGTATTCACCATGGGGAGTGTTCAGATGAATTATTCGGATTAATACCTGCTGCACAGTTTGCTCATCGTACAACGTGACAATCCACCAAATACCATCGCCGTCTTCGCCGTTTCCGACGTCATTTTCTACCATGCACGACACCCTTGTGGAATCAATTGTCGCCAGTGGTATTAACAGACCGATACGACTAAGAGACCTACAATAAAAGAGTTTACTGCTACCTTAAACGACGGTAACGCTCTTGTAACAACTCTAGTTTGACGGTCCATTGACGGCGGAGATCGCTTACCACCAGGTGAACCACTATCTCGTTGCTCCTTGTGCATAATAAAATAGGCTACTAGTTAGCGTTGCATTCGTTGTGCATGTTCGCTATAAAGCGGTCTCGAGTTCATCCGATCGAGTCTTTTACCTCCGAGCATGATGGATCAGCCAGAACAAAAAATCTATATGTGCTGCGCCGAAAGAAGTTTTTACCTCAAAAACATTTTTTTGAAGGCAGTTGAATATAGATTTACGGGACTGCTTTATTGTTTACATTGCTGAGATTGATGAATTATTTAATTCATTTATATTGCTAAGATATTTAAGTTTTATACATAAATGTGCCATTTATTATAATAAAAAAAACAGTTGTAAATTATGTATGAACATAATTTACAACTGTTTCTTTTCTAATAATTGAAATAGCGATTCGGGGTAGGAAGTATTTTGTAAGTAATTACATAAACGAACAGAAATGAGCTTATCTCGACAAATGATAACTTTCCCCTGCCTTAAATTAATTAACGTTGTATTTATGGAATACAGTTAACCTACGAAATATTGCTCAAGCTACAGGCTACTTACTATGAAAACAATTTTAATTGAATCCAAACCATCAATTCTAAGTGTACCCTCTGCTCTAATTGTATTGTTTCATTTTCAATTACGTTTATCCATGTAAGGATTTACATCTCTCATGAATTAAATAGAAGATGATTTCACTGTGTTAAGTAGAGTTCTGGGAGACGCCTTTCAAATCCGTTCCTGTTATTACATAACTGTGATGTCACAATTTTCGTGGTGCTCGGAGGTCGGCAGAAAAAATCGTTTTACGACGTCAGTGGAAGTAAAGATTCGGGACTAAAAAACAATTGGAATCGATTCGCAAAAAAGCGAAGATTTTCACTTTCTGTGTATATGTAAATGTTAATTGTATATTTTCAACATGGTACAAAGAGAATTTTGCTCGCGTAATTATTATTCTCAATTAATAATTGACAGTACTAGATTAAGAGGTTTTATATCAAATTTAAACATATAAATGTATATTAATGATTAGTTGTAACATAAATGATATAAGAATAATAATGTTTTTAAGACGCTTTATATTTTCTTCTTTCATTACATAATACTTCTTCTTTTAAAATTTAAGTTTGGAGAATTTTGTTGGTCAGATTTTTAAACCAAATTATTTTTTTTAATAATAAGTTAAATAAACGTTGAGACAGATAGAATATCTTCTTTTTTTGAGGTTGTAAATATCATGAAAGTAATATATAAAAATAAACATTTGGAAGTCTTTATGTTATCTAAAATTCAAGAAACTTATAATAACTAGTTGCATACATTGAAGTTATTTGAAATTGGTTCTAATGTTTTGTTATATAATTATATAATAGCCACGAATTATTCTGTTTCTATTAAACATGGTGGAGGCTGACCTGCTTGATCTCAGGGTTGAAGACTAGTCAGAGGTTGCGCAGGATGGAGACCGGTGGAAGTCTCTCGTTTCGGAGGCCAAGACCCACTTTGGGTCATTGAGCCACAAAAGTTAGTTAGTTATTAAAACACTTCGTAGCTGGATCCTGCATTTATCCTTGTGCTGACCTTTAACATGCGATTGTTATACTTCGCCTTTCGACTAGAAGGGTTGCGACGAGGTTGTTGACTTTTGTACTCTTTGTTCGATGGTTTTCATATTTTGAAGAAATCGTTAAAGCTTTGATAGTTCTGTGCATATTTATTGTAATTTTTGTAATCAGATGAAAAACGGTGGAAAATGGCGAGGAGTTTTGTTGTAAACCTTAAAGTGATATTCGTAATTTTATAATGCTTCTGATGTTACTAGGATCCTTCGGTGGAACAGTTGAGAAGCTGCCGGGTTTTCAGTGTTAATTAATTATACAGAAAGATGGAAATTAAAGCATGTCCCTGACCATCGATAGTATAATTTAAAAAATATTATCGTATTGAGGTTACAATATTATTTTAAACGTAATTAATGAAACTATTTGCACTCAACTGAGTGCAAATAGTTTCATTAATTTAATAACTATTAATACTTTATGTCTCTCTCAGTTTCAAAATGTTGCCTCTTGCGCAGTAGTTTTATTATGAAGTCAATATGATTGCACAATATAAAAAAAATTTAATCGGATTTATTATGCGATACATAAAATTATACTATACAATTTAATCGAAATATTATGGATAGTGTAATATATTTTGAAGTGTACAAATTTCGAAACCATAAAGATTTTATTATTATATATGTATTCGCCAAAGAAATCTTTATAATTTCTTCTCCAAGTCAATCACTTAGGGCGAAAAGGGCTTAACTTGACTGCTACGCGTTATAGTTCAATATAAATTTGAATAGAATGAGCTTTGACTCTAACTTGCAAAATAAAAGTAACTTAGCTTGAACGAAAACTATTTTTTATTAATTTTAATGTCAGTTTATAATAAACCAACAAAAATATGTAATCATTCGAATTATAAATCATCAAATTAATATATTGTTTTAATTAAGTAACATGATTTATAAAATTTTCACAAATTTATTTCCTACTGATATGATAATAATAAATTGTATGAAAGAAATTTATAAAAAGCCAAATCTTATTTTGCTGTTTACATATTATTTATTTATAAATATTTAAAATGTTTTATTGAATATAATTGAATACTTACAATTTCTAATAATAATAAAAGTACAGTTTTAAATAGAATTTTCTATTGATATAGGTTGGTCCTTTTATTTATATATCATTATATCTGCGTAACCCTTGATGTAGCCGACTGAAGCGTTAGGAACGTGCTACGGGTTTTCGTAGAGAATAATGTTATTCCATGTTGAAAGAGGAATCACGTTTTGAATCTGTTTCATTTTTCCATCGAACGCCTGTTCTTCGTTCACAGTATAAAATACTTCGCATTGAGATTTATAAACTGTTTCTTTTAATATTGAATCTGCCCTTATACAAACAAACAAACCAAGCAAAATGAGTTGACAACTTTCATAATAAACCTATTTTTTAACTGATATCGGGATCAAAAAGGTTAAACGAATATAGTAATAAAAACACTGTAAAACATATTTCTTGTCATATTTAAGGTATTACTATACTTATTGTAATATAACTTTATTGAGCAATACAAATTTATATTTAGCTAGAAGAGTAAGCTGTGTAGAGTTTTTCTTGTCTGCTCAAGTTTTTCTTGTCTTATCAGTGTTGAATAAATAAACATAGACGGCAAACCCGAACCACGGAATATAGTTATAGCTTAATATAATGTGAACAGTATATGCGCTATTTGCTTGTACTTAATTTTAATTCATGGTGAAGTGATTGATTACGCCTGACTATATCCTTACCTTTTATGGAAATGCATTGGTAATATATAAAAGTCTCATACTATAAAATCAAATCAAACCAATCAAACTGCTGTAGTTGGTGCGGTTGCTGTCGGTTGGTTTTGGAACGAAGTTCCTTATGGGGCGTTGCGGAGTGGTGACCTAGCCGGCAAAAATGTCCGTAGCGTAAGGTTCATCGTATCGTTAATCTATACATAATGATTATACAGTGTCTAATGCATTGTCTACGGAGAATGACTGCTTCTTTATTTATATATTTACATATTTATTTCTTATATTTTTTTATTGTTTATTTTTTTTATTTCTTTTTAATTAATCTATTAATATAATATTGTTTTACTCTTGTTTGTTTTTGTTTATTTTATTTTTTTGATTTTTTAATGTTTTAGTTTTGTTTTTTACTGGACGTTGCGGAGGGATACCCTAGCCTCCATAAAATGTAACCGTACCGTTAAAAAAATAAAATAAGGAACTTCGTTCCTATCTGATGTCCCACGACACAACATGATTTTTTTTTAGTTGGTATGGCTAGAGTGATTACAGTGGTTGGAGTGGTTTGTGTTGTTAGTGTTGTTGGTGTTGTTGGTGTTGTTGGGGTTGTTGATTGGTTGGTGTGGTTGAAGTGATCAATGTAGTTAGAGAGAGCTTGGTGTGATTGATGTGGTTGGTGTGGTTGGTCGCGATTGCCGCTGCGAGGCAAGGATTTCTGGTCGAACAGGGTTGAGATCCCTAAGGGCGGTCGTACAGGTTTGTAATGGATAACCTTCGCTACTTGGCCTCTCCATTGACTTGTAATTTGCGGACACAATTTGTTTCGGCGATCATTGAGGCTTTATTTCCACAGCTAGAGATCGAAGTATCGTCTATGGTACCACATGGCACGGAAGACTCCAACCCAAGCCTGGGTGGCGAAGTGACCTCGGGAGAAATTTATGCGGCCATCTTGAAGCTTAAGACCAATAGCACCGCCGCGGGTCCTGACTGGAGGATGCCCTAGAATCAAGGTTAAGGCGATGTTTACTGTCTGTCTGACGCAAGGTACATTTCCCCTGAAGTGTAAGACAGGCAAATTCGTCCTCATCCGAAAAGAAGAGCGTCCGAGCGTTCATCTGTTTTCAAGATTGCATAATCAAGAATCTTGGAAACAGATGAACCGACTATGACGGAACTTGGACATATATATTGTGTGTTTAAGGTGTTTTATTAGTATTTTTATGAAATGCACAATTTATTATTACAACATATTGTACGTATTCTTGAATTTTTTTTCATAGAATTGTAAGGAGATATGTAAGTTAAGTTTATTAAAAGAAAGGGTTTTGTTAGCGCACAATAAACTTGTCACAGACCGTAAAGGCGCTCTCATGTCTATATACATACAAGTGCACCCACTTATTTTCTATTTGAAAAGTATCGTATGAAAAAAAATCTCGTATGAAAAGATGGTGAGTTCATGAAAAAAATTTAGCTAGAATATTATAGGGAAATTGGCTCGAAACTTGCGGAGAAATCGGCAAACACACAAAAAACATGCTATCGAACTGAGAACCTCTTCCTTTTCTGTTGTCAGTTAAAAAAGGATTCAGTTTTCGTATTGATATAAATATACCTTTTTTGTATTATCAAATGTGAACTAAAATTTTATTTTATCTAATGAATTAATAAAAATTCTCTCAACGAAGAGTTCTAGTAAAAACCGTGTGAGACATAAAGCATATATTTATAAATGTCTTTAGAAATGCTCTATAATATTTGTATAAGCATCATTTACAATAATTTGCAACTCGTTTAATTCGAAGTCTGCTGTATAAGATTAAGTCATTTTGAATACTAAGAATCAAGCATCTGGTATCTAGAAACCCACAGAACACTCTTAATTTACTACTTATCTTTTAACGTACAAAACACGATAAGATAAAACAGACTTTCCAGCACAAAGTCACCTTTATCTTAGCAACCTTGCTGTATAGAGCTAACGCGTAGTAACAACGTATTTGTTTTGAAGAGGGTCGTTCGTCCGTTACTTTTGTATGTGTTTGATCTGAGAAACGACTATCGCGTACAGAGAGATGTGTCGCATTTTATTTCAAGATTAATGTTTAAAAAAATAGCATAAGATACTTTTTATTACTTGTAACAAGCAAGGTAGTTTAAAGAAACTATGCGCCCTTATAACTTTAAAACTGCACATTAAAAAAAGGTAAATTAAGGCAGTTATGAATAAACTAGCTGCTCTCCGTTGTAGTTCTTACGAAAATTTTCCCGTTTCTGCATCATTTTTCATTGAAACCTCGCGCGTGATGTTATATAGATCCCAAAATTTTGGAATCCCTGATAAAGATGATCCACATGTCTCGCCTTGCACTGTCCTACTGCGGCCGTTTTTTAATTATGCATTTATCCGCACATACCCGTTAGTCCTGCAAGATACCGAAATAACTTATGTCTAATAAGTTAAGATTTCTGCCTTATTTTCTAATATTCGCATTCAAATTCAATCAGCCATTTTGACGTTACCGTTCGGTTGATCTTTGGAAAACTATTATTATATTATAATAATTTATCGTTAAAATGGTATAAATGTCAATTACATTTGGGCATTTAAGTCTATAAAATAAATAATGGATTATAATATTACACTTTCGAAATAATATTCTTTTTTCATCCTATTCATAAATACATGGAATATTCTACATTCGCAAGTACCAATATAACAATTTACTACAAAAATGAATAAATATAATAACATTCCCTCAGTAAAAATAATCCACTACTCATATCGATATCAAAAATTAATAGAAACATCGGTGTATCGCTATTGATGTAAATAAATTATGAGATTATTATACCCTAAATAGAGGTTATTATTTTGATTGACGCACTATATTGATTTTTTCATGAATGTTCGAGTAGCTTCTAAATTAGATATTAAATAAATTACACCAATAAAATAATTTTTATTCCGAATACATTACTGTTTTTGATGGAAAGGAGGACAAACGAGCAGACGGTTCACCTGATAGAAAGCGATCCCGTCGCCAATAGACAAACGCAACATTCGGAGAGTTGCGAGTGCGTAATTAACCAGGGAGATTGGATAGAATAGGTTTATTGGACAGGATGGTGTTCGGGAATAAGGATTTGGAAGAGATAGGAATAGGAAAAGAAAAGGTAGACATGGCCATCCGGCATCCCCAAAAGTCATGTTTGCTTTATTTTATGCCGACTTTGTAAAGGGTGGTGGTACTTATCCGGGCGAGCACGGCCGTAGAAGTCCAGCAAAAGCTGTGAAACGATGTTATGCTCTAGCAACTTTAAAAACCTTGCCTTACCTTACTTATTAGAAAAGTTGTATATCTTTTCGTTATTTCAAAGCCAAAACTATTTTTTTATTTTTCCAAATTAAATCCTTTTAGATCAACTTCTTGATTCTATTTAGTTTTCCGCTCAAGCACTTAAGAACCTTCAAAATCTAACACCGTTTAGTTCCTTACATCTGCCTGGAGAAGAACTGGCAACATAATAGGCAGTCTTTTTTATACGTATACCCATACGACTCAGAGAGCTGCAGGAGAATTGGCAAAGAGAAAAGCTTGAATTATTATCACATATTTGGGATTTCTAGAGTATTTTTCTGTTAGTGTTTGAATGATATTGAGAGTGTTGTTAAACAGAATACAGTTCTTTTAATTAAATTTGTACTAAAGATACTCGTTTCTGTGGATTTCCGCAGAAAAGATTTCTTGGTAATTGTAAGTCTGTACATGGGTAGAACTAAGAACTTGTTTCACCACGCTCTACAGGGCATTCATTATTATTTTTAAATATATGAAATCACTGGACATGAATGGACCTAGACGACGGTGATTCCATTAAGTTAAAGTAACTTAAAGTACCTTTTAAAAATATTTGTACTAATATTTAATGTTTTTTTAATGTGTTCGTAATTTATTGATAATAAAGGTACTTTAGTACTTTTAAAAATTACACTTTGTAACTAGCGGGCTTAAAAAACACTATAAATATTCAGTCCGTCTTTTCAATACTTTAAACTGTTTTTGTGCAGTTCGTAATATAAGATTTTTTATCGTCTTATTTACTAAATTTGTAAATGTACTTCTTAGATAATTGTCACTATTGCTCAGACTTTTGCACTGTTTGTAACCCCTATATAATTTTATTAATTCTAAATATCGAGAAAACTTATCGCATATCATATATGGCTATGTTCTCCTTTAAAAACAATTATTGCCAACTTTCATAATAACAATTGTCCCTTGGTGTTTTCATTGACTTGTAATAAGCTTTTGATTATATATCTCATGATTTGTTACTAGAAAATTTAGAATGGTTTGGGATCAGAGGACCTGCTGTAATTGCCAACAGTGTGTGCGTATTGCGTGATTTGTTTAAGTAACGGACTGATTAGAAAATATAAATAAAAAAAATACAATTAAATACACCAGGATATAAAAAGAAAGTGTTTCAATATCGCTTTCCACAGGGTAGCATATTAGGTCCGATGATGTTTATTTTCAGTTAAATGACATTACAAATATCAGAAATTAAAAATTTAATAGTTTTGTTCACGATATTTTGATTGTAATGAAATTGCATAAAATTTCTAATACGGTTCTAAATTTTGGAATTTATCATTATAATTGATGGGTAAAGGACAATGCCTATTTTTATGGGAATTCCATTCCGTACCAAGTTGCATCCAGTCCAAAGACTTATTTTTTTATAATTTAAATAAAATTCCTCGTTCAAAAATAAAATAAACAAGGGTAATATCGTGAGAAATTTCTAAAATCCATGAAGGGTAATGTCGAAATTATAATTTTGAGAATTTTTGGTAACACTTTTTTCGTTGCGTTTAATTTAAAAGGAAATTTGGAAATAACGAAACATGTAAAACTTAATCTTACTTCGATTATAAGAGGAAGTCAAATTTAAACTTAATAAACTAAGAGTTGTAGAAATAATGGAAACCAAGATTTCAGGAATTATTCTGGATTAACATTGTAAGAGCAAGAATCATGTATGTTGGTACATATTTACAAAGTACCATTTGTTATTATTTATTTCTATTTAGTAAGAATTGAACTGAAAGGTGTCGTAAAAATTATAATATTAATATTTTTTGGGGATTTTGCGTTTAATAATTTATAAAAATAAAATTTTGTTTGGCATTATTAGGTACTGTATTCCTAAATAATATACAAAATTTGAAACGGATTCCTTTTTATTATTTTAAAATTTAAATCTTTTGGCACGTTTTTATGGTTGTCCAATAATATATAAGAAGCTTGATAATTTTTTATGTCAGCAGCGAAGTAAATAAAAAAAAAAAAACAAAAAAAACCGATGTACTTATTTATTAATTTATTTTAAAAGGGAAAATTACAATTTTAAATTTAGACTTCGAAGGGTGAAGAACAATGAAATCCCTTGCATTTACTGTGGCTATATAACGGGCCTGGTACTGTTGAATCGGCGTTCCCACCGACGCGATATTCTTCGTACAATTCCTGTGGTGTGACATCATATCGGCAGATTTCCAATAACATGGTGTGTGATCGGGTCTTGCATTATTGCGATATATGTTATAAGAATTATGTACTGTCAGTAACATGATGTGTGGTCCGTGTTTGCATCATTGCAACGTATGTTACAGGAATTATGTGCGATCGGCGTGTGAATCAATGTTGATACTGTATCATAAAATTTCCTTGTATCATGGTACGTAACAAGTATGTAAAGACTGTATTTTTACCGTATTTAAATCGACTTCAAAAATGGGAGGAAGGTTCGCATTTCAAATGTTATAAACATTTGAAATGCGAACCTTGAATGTTTTTTTGGTTTATTTACGTTGGCGCATATCGTCGTCATTATAATACAATTTTAAAAGTTCTTTTTCTATATTGTAGAGCATTTTTACGTAGATAGAGCCATAAAATTTACAAAAAAATAGTTTTTAAGTTTGTTTTAAATAAAAATAACTACATATGAACTCATTTGAAATACATATCTCCACAACTTATGAACTGATTTCAAAAAAATATTCTTTTATCTGAGAGAGTGTACCCTACACTTCCATATTGGTTCTTCATTTTTTTTATAAAATTGAAATAGTAGTTTGTTTTTGAAATCAAAGCAATTGAGGAGATGTTTCTGAATTACACTTCTAAGGCATTTGAGTTCGGTTTTTGTAATTTTCAATGAAAATATACTTGTATCGAACAAAAATAATTAGAATCTGAATCTTAATATATAAACAGAGCAAGTCTATGTGATTATGTACAATATAAATAAAAAATAAATAAATAATTAAATAAAAAATAAAATAATCTATCTCGTGGCGTGAATAATTAACGTGTTAGAGGAAAGGCCTGAAGGTTTTCGTTAACACAGAATCGGTGAGTCCATTAGATAATTGCAGATGTAATAGCTATGCCAATGGCGATACTACGTAAATCTTTTTTGTTGTGGGTTTTACAAAGTAGGGCTATTTTATTTAACTTTTCCATAATACAAATCAAAACCTTCGTTTAATAACATTGCTATAAAAAACTCATCCTCCACCTCTCACTCCACTCCATCCTATCCTATAAACCTATTCTTTGCTATTTCCAAGGCTGAAAACGCACTTGTCACTCTTGCGTGTGCCTATGGGCGATGGAATCGCTTACCATTAGGTGAATCGTCTTGCCATATAAAAAGCACGTCAAATAAAGAATTTTTAACGAAATAACGTTTAAATTAATTTCTGAAAGGATACCATTACTTGTTTTTGATAATTTGTGGTATCAATAATAAATTTGTACATATTATATTTTCCAATATTTTACTTATATTAAAGATAAATGAAATTCGCGGGCGTATACCCTTGATTAAAAAAAAAATATTTACCTAGCTCTATAAAATATATATTTATCATTAAAATAAGAAGAATAGTTATTTAAATATTAATAAATTGCAGAAACTAAATTCAGTGTCGAGGGACCAAATTAAGTTACGTAGTAATACAATTTACAGCGTTCCATTTTCTTTTCTACACGATTAGGAAACTGGATGAAACCTTACAGTGCATTTTAATCTAAAAAGATAATCCCGTACGTGTGTACATGTAGTTTTAAACCAATGACTACTAGCAGCGTCATTTTTACATAATTATAAAACAATTGTAAATACAAGATTATAATTATATAAAATTACATAAAAACCGACTTCAAATGCCTTGGGAGTAAACTTTTGTTACATATTTTTCTGTTATTTTGATTTAAAAACAAACTACTGAACCGTTTTTTTTTAATTTTGTGAGAAGACCATTTCGGAAGTATGTCCTTTAAGATAAAAAGGAATATTTAAAATTAGCTCATAAATGACGGGGTTTCACGCGAACGTACCTAAAAAGGAAAGAAACTTTCGAATTGAGAATCTCCTATTTCTTGCAGTCGGTTTAAAATGTATGATAAAAAAAAAGTTCGTCGTGATTTAAACATTATATAGTAACAGATTTACAAAACATGTTTTGGAAAAATATTGTCATATCGGCGTTAAGGTTTTAATATAATATAAATTTTTAAAATCGATATGGGTTATCCTTTTTGTGACTGTTGTATTAATAATATCTGCGCCTGACCTCTCTCCGGTCATGTCGGATATCCGTCCTGTAGGGTTATGATAGTAAAGGAATAGAGAGTGCACTTGTATCTTTGCGTACACCTGCGAACTTTAATATCTTCTGTACGGTTGGCTAACCTCTGAAGTAGATTGGTGGCCGTGGACGTCACAAACAGGTAAGTGATTCCGTTACCCATAGACACACGCAACATCCGGTGAGTCGCGATTCTGTTGTCTACCTGGGAATTTTGATAGAAAAGATTTATTGAAATGGATGGGTCGCAATTGAGGATTTGGAGGAAAAATAAGCGAGAAAAGAAAAGGGTAGACGTGGCTATACGGCATCCATATGCATATTTCAGTTGATGCCGACTTCGTAAAAGGCGGTGGTGGTTCCCCGGGCTAGCGCGGCCGTAAAAATGCAGAAAAAGCTGTGAAAATATGTTATGCTCTATCACCTCTATAAATGAGGAAATATTGAAACTTTGGGATAATCAAAGTCTTCTTTACTAAATCTAAATATAGTTTTACTGGATTTCTCATATTTATTTATTTTATGATTATATCACACATTAAATGTGATTTGCTTAATCGGGATTAAGTTTTAAACAGATTTTTTTTCTGAAAATAAAACTCTATCGCTCGATGATCACTATTTTTTTTTATAATTTGGCTCAAAATTACAGTGAGGATTTTTATGCATCAATACTAATAAACGTTTATTTCTTTAAAGCATATTTTTCAAAATATTTCGTTATTTTTTGAAATCTGACATATCGACATCCTGAGATAAATAGATTGTTTAATCTATTACAAAAATGTTTATTTGTACAATGTTGAGAAATATAACGAGGGAAAAGATGGTGTCTCTCATTGCGCCTACGTGTTAATCAAACAACAATGTACCCTGTGTGATGATATTTTCTGCAGTATGAAATATCATAATTTTACAAAAGTAACAAGTATTATTGTCACAAAAATTGTAAAACAACCTTAACAGCGCATTGGTGTGGTAACAATGTTGACAGTACATTTATGTTTTAAGAGATTCTACACACCTACCCTTTGAAGGTATACAAATTTTTTAAAGGGTATACAAATTCAATTAAAAAAAAAGTTGACGACTACGTCGAAGACAATTGGTCAAAGATTTTTTAAAGAAAGTATTTCTTTGACATTATAAAATGCTCGCTTTAATAGCCATTGTGTTATTTTGCGCCTGTATATATTATTATTTGTATTTGATTTATTTACTTTTATATTTTGTTATATACATTAAGTGACAGTTTTTTTTCGTACATAGATGTTTTCGAGTATGGTATTTCGATTTTGTCGGGATTTCTTTTGCAATATTCACTTATACATTGTTGTTTGGGTAACATTTCAAGATTATTTCTTACAGATTAATCTCGTATGTATAAAGCGTGGGTAAAGTCAGTATACCGAGTTTTTTGAAGAGCAGTTTGCAATATTCTAGTGGACTGACACCACACATTGCACGTATACAGCGTTTTTCTGCTTTAAAAGCTTCATCAGCATAATTACCACACAACAAAAATTCATACTTCAAAAGTGATGTTACGTAGCAGTGACACGGCGTAAGGGCAGTGTGCTGTGTGGATATTTAGTCAGTCTTCTAAGTGCAAAAATATACTTATAGAGCTTTTTGCAGACTTGGTCCACGTATGCCTTCCAATTACAGTGATGATCTATCGTTATTTTTAAGAATGTGGTGCAGTCTGTTTAACATATATTATTGTTTTTGTATTTTATATTTAAATTCTGAGGTCTGCTATTAACATAATAAAATTGCATTGCTTTGGTTTTGTTTACATTGGTATTAAGGTTACTTTTATTAAGCCATTCAATTACATTTTGAACCGCGTCATTTATTACGATTTCAAAGTAGTTTTTATTTATTGTCTCATTTTTATTATTAGAAGCGCATTTTGGTTTCATAATTGATATGTCACCAACAAAAATAATTACCTTATGCTTAATGTATTCTGGCTGGTTTTTTATGTGAATAAAAAATAATAAAGCTCCTATTACACTTCTTTGGGGTACACCGTATGACTTTGTTAGACAACCCTATCTAAATTTTGTTATTTAGTTGTTTTCCGTATTAGTTTTTTGTATTTTAACACATTGTTTCCTATGTTTAAGGTAACTGCTAATTTGGTTAATAACAAGCTCTTTGATACCATACGTTTTAATTGTTTTTAACAGAATTTTATGGTCTACACAGTCAAATGCATTACTCATATCAAAACCCGTGACTGGTTCTTTCTTGTCCATATATTTGGTAATAGTTTTGATGATATCGAGTACAGCAAGACTAGTTGACTTGTTATTTTTTGAAACCCGTACTGCTCTTGTCTTAATATATTGACTGTATCTAAGAAGTTCATTATTCTTTTATACATAACTCTTCATACACTTTCGAAAATATTTGTATAAGAGTAATTGGCCTATAATTGATTATGTCATTTTTTTTATTTTTAAATAACGGTTCTATTATAGAATATGTCAACTCATCAGGGAATGTTTCAGTTTCTAAAGACTTGTTAATAAGAAACACAACACATCTGCTTTTTTGCAATTATTAATGAGCATCTTTTTAATATATGCGTTTGAATTTCATCATAACCTACAGAATATGTTTTTATTATCCAATTAATCATTCTAACTATTTTCTCGTTGGTACACAGTTTTAAACAATTTTAAAATCTGCGGCTTTGAATTTGCTGTTTATTACAAGATTGTTATGAAATTTGTTCGACAACGTTATTTAAATATATCATCCGTTAATAGTCAGCTGTAGGATAGTTTTGATTGTTGTTTTTAATCTAGTTCCAGGTCGTTTTATTTCTACTTCTAGCGTTAGATAAATAAATGTGATTTGATAATTTGTGTGACAATAATATGCTTTTCAAAGTTTTCTGATATTTTAAATAATTGATTATTCTTTATTGCACACCAAAAACAGGAAATGATATAAACATAATAGATTTTACATATAGTGGGTACAAAGGGCGGCCTTATTACTTTATAAGGTAATTTTTAAAACATACTCTTTCAAATTAAAAATATTTTTTTTAATAATCTGTTCATAATTAGCGGAGAAATTGAAGGACAATTATCAAAAAAGAAACGCACAGTTAAACATATAACCTCCTCCTTTTCCAAGTTGGTTAAAAAAGCATTAGTAGGGCGTACTAGAATTTGTCCTATATATGTATTAAAAATGTGAAGTTTGTATTACTACGCTTTTATCTTTTTACACGCTTCCATACGAGATTGGCTGTAATTATAGATACACAAATTGCTCCCCGTGGTTTGATCCTAGTAATTTTTAATATTTTTTAAAAAATCCGTCATATAAATTAATCCATCTTCGTGTTATATAAAATGCAATCATCTGATACCGTGATGGTGTTCACTTTCATCCATTCCATAACAAAAGAGAAATGTAATAGGCCATAGTGTATCGTCAGCTTTACAAAAAAAAATTATGCAATTTCGACACGGATATAACTTTAAATTTTTGAGTTATGGACAACTGAGAAAATTGAAGTTAATACTATCTGGGTATACAGTTTGGTATTAATTATCACTACCTAAAGTTTAATATTAGTTATGGCTGAAATATCAAATGATTTCTGATGTTAAGTATAGACTGAGATCCATCGTGCATGAGGTGATACACTGCCATTTCGTTTAGCTTAGTTACATAATTAATATTACATATAACTTTTAAAAAGAAGTCAGAACATTCGTTTGAAATATGACCGTAAGCTCTTGTTGAGATCTATTAACTGAATTCATATTATGTTAAGTTCATGTGATGTTAGACAAAAAATTTAAAGTCAATCATATTATATATTCTTCGGAAACCTACCTCACAACTTTGGTCACTGAAAATTAATTTTAATTTTATAAACTCTCACAAAAACGGTGACAAAGTAGCCATCAGTTCCTACTGTCTCACACCTCATTACACCGCGCCCTATCAGTCTAACGCTCCATTGCATAAAATTTTCATAAAAACTGTAGGATAAAGAATTTTCACAGATCTGGGTTGGAACATACCACAGACTGAACAAGTTTTCTAAGAGGACTATATATCCTAAATCCATAAAAAAAAAGAGAAAAATCAGTAATATAATCTGCCACCACATGTAGTATTTGTAGACTAACTTTAACACTATGGGCTTTGACAACTTGTCAACTCATCATATCGCCAAAAAATCCAACTTTTAAATTTTATATATAGTAATAGCACACACTCCAGTAAAATTATAAACCACAGAAAAAAACTTCAAGTCTTAAATAGTGTCAAAAATGGAGGCCCGCTTTTACCTAAACTCTTTATAATGGTTTGATTTTATATTTAAATTATAAACATTTAAAAATTCATTTAGTCATTCAGTCAACTAATCAATCTTTCATTCATTATTTTGCATTTCTAATAGGAAAAGTTTTAACTTCTTTGCAAACGTGCTTTTCATTTTCAAAATCTGCATAGGTAGTGGTATGTTGTTCAAACATTTAGCTGCCGCGTATCAGAAACTGCCACGAAATACTGCAGGACTGTTCTTATGCACTAAGAGCAATGCCGGATTAGCCTATAAGCAAATAAAGCAATTGCTTAGGGCACCAAGCCTTGAGGAGCACCAGAGAGGGCTCCAAAAATTGTTATTATATAAAAGGTATTGAGAATCTGCGTGTGTGAAACTGATTAGAGAGATCAAAAATCAAATTAAATGTAGAAATGTGAAGAATGATTACAAAAATTAGATGAACTCTTTTTCGCTAAATTGTCCATCCGATGACGATGACAATATGTGTCGCTGGGAAACTTCAGAGCACGCAGATAACTGTTTAGAAATTTAGTAAAAACAAGATCTTTATACCGATTTAACCACCGAAATAATAACGGTTCCATAACTTTTCAGAATTTTCATTGAAATGTAATAAAAAACTGGGTGACGGTAATTTGCCTTGCATAGGTTCAAATTAAGTTCACGTATGATTATATAAAAATATTACACTGTTAAAATTAATCAACGTTCAAAATTCCTAATGATAGCGAACAGGTGGTCTTGAATGAAATTGAAATCACCAACAGGTGATGTTGACATGATACCTGAAAGGTAATGATTTAGAACTTTTACATTCCAATGCAATCTAAGTAGAATACAGATCCTATGGTAAACTCTGCAGTTCCTACAGACCTCAGATAAGAAAACACATCCTGTGGAGACAATTCCGACTTTAACATTAGGTAATAAATTACCTTAGGTTTTAAAATCAAAGGATGATAACAGGTTTAAAATTATAAATTATGAGTTTAAATGCATTACAAATTGAAGAGCTTTCTCCTGTAAAGATGATCCTGGCCATATAAATACATCCATGTGAAAATTAAAACGCTGAAAGTTTAATTAAAGTTTTAATATGATTTCAGTAACAGTAGGAGAGTTTCCTTCTTTAGATTCTAGTTTAGCACGAGAATGATATAAATGATATTGGGCATTTCTTTTATAATTATGATTTGTGTTTCAAAATATGCCATTTAATGTTAAAAAATCTTCTGCAGAGAACATATCAAGTTGAAGGTATAAATAAAATTTTAAGTCGTTACTGTTACTTATGGGAGAGTTTAATTCTGTGGAGACGATGCTGGCCATACTTATAACTATAATTTAGCTATCTGATGTTATATTTATTTAATAATTTTCTTCACGAAAAACCAACAGCAAGTGCAATATATAAAAAATGGGTAATATATAGAAAACACGAATGACCAGTCTTCACAAATGAATAGGTACACATACATGGCAATTTTAAGTGTAAATTGACAAATCATAATATCATATATCC
>JAOCPS010845843.1:0-18929 GCA_025505425.1 Graphium colonna
CTATGCGTCGGATGGGCTTGTACAAAGTCGATCCTTCGCCTGATCTTTCTCCGGTCGTGTTGGATATCCGTACCATCGGGCTTTGATAGTTAAGGAACAGAGAGAGCACCTGCGTGAGCACACAAACTCAGTTGGCTGATCCCTTAGCAGATTGGCCGCCGCGACCGGAATTCGGTCAGGAGGATTTTTAACACATAATATTCTCGTTTATTATATATATTAGATTATTTAAAACAATACGTAATTAACGTAGTAATTATCGAGTGAGCAAAAATTTTGGGCAATTATATTTGCTCTTTACATCAAAATTCGCTAAATCCAGACCAGCGCATTATCGATGCCTACCATAAAGCGCTTCACAGTTCTCTTAATTTCGAGTTATAAATAGAATAATATAAATCTCACGGAGGCCAAGATCAGGCCAACACAAGCTCCCTGCACGTGGGCGGGTGTTTGTAAACGAACGCGCAAAAGGTGTGCACAACAACTGCAAAGAGGAGTGCACAAGGCTACCATCTTGTTTACCTTTCAAACGTTGACTTATTTCAAATAGCGACAAACAAAATATCTATTTTGTTTATCGCTATTTGTATACGTGTATATCTGATAAATTATTAGGGAACTAACGTCTTTTCTAATGAAATCCAATATGAACCCTTATACTTTCGTCATGTCTGTCCGTCTAGGCTCGTACTCCACCGTTTCTGCACCGATTGTCTCGAACATTGGTAGAGAGATGTAAATTAAAGATACAGAACTTTGTTTTTAAAGTTATGTAATTTTTTTTTCACCCCCAATACAAAACAAAAAGTGATTTAAAAAAAATTCGACTTACCCCATCATATCATTGGAAAGGTTAGATTATGAAAAATGCAAGAAAAACTGCCTGGAAACCATTAGGTTCAAACTCTCCAGTCTCGAGATATCTTAAAATAAGGTTAAAATTAGGGCGTCTCTTTGACTTTTGAAATATTATTACAATTATTTTGGAAAAACGTTTTATTATACCTCTAAATAAATACTTTCAACTAAAACTATAGTGGACTTGGTTGATACCAAGATTAACAAGTATTTTTATACAACTTGACAAACTTATACCGCTACGGAACCGTTTCATGCGCATGTCCGACACGCTCTTGTCTGGTTTTTATAGTTCATTTGTACCATGAGCAGTATAACCCTTGAAGTTACTACACATTTTTGTTACATCAAAAAACGCATCAAGATCAAAAATATAAAAAGTATTTTTATAGTATTTTTACTATATTATGCTCCATAGATTTAATATTTGAATAGGGAATTTAATTTGAAGTATAAAATTTTCTCAACATACATGACGTTTACACAATCAGCCATAGAGATGTAAAACACAATAGAAACTATTTTCTATGATTAAATTTTATCAAATATCTCCGAAACCAGAATAGAACTTCCATAGGAGTTAACATAATAAATCGAGTCTTAAAAAAAGTTTGAACTTGATGCAACTTTGTACGGTACACCATATAAAAAGCATTGTCCTTCAAATGCCAAAAAAATACAATCCTCCTGATATAGTCTGGATCATAGGGGCCAAGTTGCTCAGAGGTCACCTAACTGCGCGGAAAATATTATTATGCTTATTGACTTGTAGTTACACGAATACACGTGCACACTCTGTCCTTATACTGTTATACCCCGATGGAACGGACATCCGACCAGAACCATAAATGGCCTAGGACAGGCCTAGGAGGTGGTCTGGGACTTGATCGGTCCAGTGCGTGAGTGCGGGATCGAATTGTACATTTATTATAAATTAAATGGCGTTTTGCTTATAAAATAATAAAAATGACAGAAGTATTACTAGTTTTCTTTAAATATTGGTGAATAAGATTTAGATTTTATTCAAGCAAATTGTGGCATTATTGTTTATCCTCAGATTAGAGAATAATCCAGATAGAATTATACATTATTTGCCGGGCAAATGCGTCCTTATAGGAAGAAAATATAAAGCATCCACCCCCACCTAGTGTAGATCGGCGGATTTCAGATATCGATACTTAATTCGCAAACCAAACCCAAAATTTCCAACTCCTTCTGAGTAATTTTGTCAGGGAATCTATAAAAAATTGTAATATTTTTTGAACTAAATACAAAAAAAGAATCAAATTCATCGCGTGGTAAGCCAGACGGTTTTTAATCGACTTTAAAAAAGGTGGAAGGTTCTCAATGCAAATGTTTATGTTTTTTTTTAATGTACCAATTTTAAAAATTCTTTTCAAATAGTCTCATAAAATTTTCAAAAAAATCGGTTCATTAGTTTGTTTTTTAAATAAAATTAACAAATTTTAGGAATGTTCACACATATCTCCGCAAATTATGAACTAATTTGAAAAAGTATACTGATGTAGTACACTTCCACAGTAGTCCTACAATTTTTTTTTAATAAGCGGATTATTAGTGTGTTTTTAAAATCAAAATAACAGAGAAGATATCTTTGAAAGTACACTTTTAAGGCGTTGAAGTCGGTTTTTGTAATTTTCTGTGAAAATAAACTTGTCGAATAACTTTTTATTCATAGAATTGTGATAATATTAGATTTTAAATTGTTGCAAATCACGTCTTTGTGAACTGCACGTTTTATCACAAAATTAGAGTTAGCAGGTTTGCAAATTAGGGTATATACTATATGCACGTTTCCTCACGATGTTCTTCTTCACCGCCGAATACGTGGTAAAGCAATTTTATTTATGAAATTGACAATTTCACTAGCGCCGGTGCCGTGGTTTGAACTCAGGTTCAGCTCGAGTACAAAGAATTAAAGGACACGCGCCCGGTCACTGTGTTACCAGGGTTCTTAATCATCGATGCATGGATCTTATTTTTTAGGCAATCAGTTGACCAGCCCGTATTACTCCAACCCTACTACAAAGAGCAATGACTGTCATTGTCCTCTAGCGGAATTCGAACCTACGCCCTCCGGTTCGTAAAGCAAGGACTATGGCAGTAGGTCATGGAGGTAGCAGTATGTTTCAAATAAAATACTAAGCAGATCTTATTTCTTTTTATTTAAAAAACGGTTTATTCTAATATTTAATTTAATCGCTTAAAACATTTATTTATTTAATCTTATTTGCAAATCTTTAAAGCTAAGGACACAAAATGCGAACTTAATGCCTATAGACATTCTCTATCAGTCAACCTAACATAATACGCAATAACATTTAAGGAAATTATATCCCCCAGATCACTGTGGTGTGGGGAGATTTGTTTTTAGGTGCAACAAAATTAAAAGTCAGTAAAAAAAATAAGTATTATTTAAAAACCAAAAAAAATATATAAAAACCAATACGAAACATGTTTTTATTAATTTCCTTAAGCTTTATTGCGTAATCGCATAAAACGTTTTAGCTCGATTATCGTGGCTAGTTTTTGCGTAAATTATGTATGTTTGTTTACCTTGTTATAAGTTTTAATTGGAACAGCCTATACACAACGTAATAAATGGCTGGTTTGAAAATTATTAAGGCATTTTTATTAATCTTCGGTTGCTTAAAAACTCGAGGGTTGAATCTCGCAAAAATTAACACTTTTCATTTTTGCACAAATTAACAACCTAATTAATTTAAAGTCAGACTATTTAGTCTGATAACCTGAACGGGTCGACATATAATAAATTATAGTATAAAAACTTTTTAAATCAAATTATTGTCTTCTCAATGGATTTAAAAGGTGTGCACATTTTCAGATTAATTGAACGTCTCGAAGTTGGTGAAGATTGAGTTGAAAGATTTAGTTTAATTCATAGTGGTAAAGCTAGAAAACTTGGCAAAAAGTAGGCACTGCCCTCAGTCCAGTCCAATACGAGGGCTGTAAGAGTATGTAATTTTACTCACATATTATGTATGTATAAATAAAATTTTGTTGTCTCACACCTCTGACCATGGGTAACATGGCATTATGGACACACGGGCAAATTCGCTGATATTGTTTGACATTGTTTGTCATTGTTTGGTTGAGTTGACATTGGTATACAAAAAAAATACATAATTAACAAAATTATAAAGCTTACTTTTATCTCCAACTTCGTTCAAATTTATGAAGCTAAAATAATAGTAAAAATAAATTTGCATTACTGTATAGTAACGTAATAGGCTAAATTTTATACTCCAATTCATAGTTATTAGTAATAAAAATTAATTAAAGTTTTTAAAAAGGTATTTTTTGATTTTAATTTATATTCGGTAACAAAAAAGCTGTCGCCCAACGTGGGGCTCGAACCCACGACCCTGAGATTAAGAGTCTCATGCTCTACCGACTGAGCTAGCCGGGCTGATACATGAGTGATTATATTAAACGTATAGTTTTTATGTAATATAAATCTATCATTCATTATTTATCTTTATTTTAAGTATATATTTATATAAATGTAAAGACAGTGCCAATTTTTATCAATATTAAAAATAAGCTAACAGACAAATGTAGAAAATTTTGCAAAAATTGTAAACAACCGCGCCTAAGGTATCAGTAACATTTTCACAATTTCAAAGGTTAAAAGAAATTATACAGGGATTTTTAGACATAATTTTCAACACAACACCATTCCGTTAACTGGTTCTCGATATTCTAAATTTCTTTGTCACGTTGTCTCATGTTTTTGTGTTTACGATGTCAAGGCCGAGGGCAAAGCTCTCAAGACGCTCGGTTATTTATAGACGCCATTTTGTTTCGTCTTCCACCATCTTGAAAAGATTTAGATTCGAGAATTTGCGACGATTTAAAAGTTTTATCCTTATTTTTATCGATACTAAAGACATTCTAAATACGGCTCCGATTTATTGTGTTGTGAAGAAAGAAGCGAACAATGTAAGAGTGTAAAAATAAAAACGGTTGGTTATAAATATGATCAAGAAATTTTACTTAAAAAAAATATAATTATGATATATTTTTCTTACTCTTTACTGCAGTAACTGCCAAAATTGTGCTTTCTATGTGATAATGAGAAACTTTGTACTATAATTAAAGATAAATGATGTATCTATTGTTCCAAATATTCACGATGTATCTAAATTCCAATTTAACAACGAAACTTTGGTTTTGACCATCTTTAAATCTTTCTATGTGAGAATCTTTTTATAAGTTTATATAATAAGTCTTTGAAGGAGAAGATTTTCAAAAAAAATTCCTTGAAGAATTTAACAGGGTAGAGCATGCAGTCTTACAGTTGTTGCTGCTATTTACGGCCGTTGGTACGAGGAGGCACCATGCAGTAAGCTTAACTAAAGCCGACATAAAATATATTATTTTACCTCTTCTTCTCTGTCTACCCTCTTCTTTTCTGTAGCATCCTTTCGAATGTTGTGGAATGGGCAAAGAGATCTCTTAACATTAGGTGAACCGGTCATTTGTCATTCTTTCTCATTAATATTTATGAGGATAGGTCAATATTGTATACTCTGAACATAGCTTGGCATGATGAAACTAATTCCGATCTTACGTCATTGTCATCGTGGCCTCGCTGCTGTTTCTCATGTCAATGTATCCATGACGACTGAAAATTGAAATTGGCAACTAGAACAGACGCCATGTCGGCCACTAAATAAAGATCTGATCACGACATACACCTTAATATATGTGTAAACGTAACTTCAAATATCTAAGTTCTAGATAGCTATAGATAATAGCTAAAATCCTTAAGGTAGAGCATAACATCTTTTACAGCTTCTGCTGCACTTATACGGCTGCGTCCGTCCTGGGAAATACCATCGCCCTTCACAAACTCGGCATAAAATAAAGTATGCATGACTTTTGGGGTTGCCGGATGGCCATTTCTACCATTTTATTTACCCTCTCATTTCCCAGGTTGACAATGCACTCATTCGGGTGTTGGGTGTGTTTATGGGTGACGGGATTCGGTGAATCGTCTGCTTGTTTGTCTTCGTTTCCTTTAAAAAAATCTTTGATATTCATTCCTGTCATTTTGACGCATATTTGATTATTTGATTCATAAACTGAACTTGCAAACTCTACCTAGTGTAAACTGATGTAAAATGACTACCGAACTATACGGGCGAATAGGTCATGAGAACCTTAATTTCATTTTATAACTACCTCCGTGGCTAGTGGTGTAGGTCCGTCCTTCACAAACCGGTGGTTGCGCTTTTGCTTATGTTTTCAAAGCCTTCTTTCTTTGTCCTAATTTATTTTTTCTTTAAAAAAAATAGAGGCACAGTACTGTTGGTTTTAGTTTAAAAACATTTTCTGGAATATTCAAGTTCATTTAAAATTTAAACCACTTAATTTGTTTGTTGTTACTGAGAAGATTTTAAAAGAATTTCCAGCTGTCTTTTTTTTCAGAAATTATGCAACAAAAAGCATTATTAACTTTAATTATATTTTCATTTTTGTTAGGTGTTTTATCAACATAAAAGTCAATTGCTGCTTTTTTATGAAACGTGTTTGCGCAAGCTTACAACGCTTTGCAGAAAAATTCGTCGCAAAAAGGAACTCTACCAAAACATGTTTATAAAACGCAATACGCACGTGGCGTTCTATTTTTCCCCAAACAACGCAATGGCCGATCAAGGTCACTGTCCTATATAAGATCTCGGTAGATTCTCAAATAAAACAAACTAAATTTCAACAAAGCTCCATGCCAAAAAGTCCCGTCTGCGTTTGGGAGATTCTCGTAATTAAGATTCTCTGAAAGGTATTATTTACTGAAGAATATAAGTCTATAATAAGAAAAAAGTCCTCATGGTGAATTACGGCCACGGATAATCTAATCTGAGATTAGCTAACTGCGCAGGAGATATTATGGTGTACGCGCAAACACGGGTGCATCTCTGTTCCCTTACTTTCATAGCCCGATGGGACAAATATCCGATACGACCGTAGAGAGATCAGGCTCAGGACCTCCTTTTTACATGCCTATCCAACGCATGGATCATCTTTATTTTCAAGCAATCATGTGATCAGCCCGCATCGCCCTCATCCAACCGAGAAACAACACAAAGTCATTGTCCCCCCGCGGGATTCGCACCCAGGTCCTCCGGTTTACAAAGCAAGGGCCCATACCACTAGGCTACGGAGGCTTTCGTAGGTAATAATTATAAATCTGGCGTCAGTATAGAATAAAATAAACCCAATATAAGTTCTACATTTGTTCTACGTTTTCCGTAAATATAATTTCCTATTTATCTTCATATTATAAATAATTTATGACTTAAAAGTAAAAATATGAAGCCCATGGCAATATGAAACCTAAAAAAAATGTGCAGCGTTCTTAAAACCTGAATTAGATAATAACGAATAAATGTTTACTGAAAAACATATGTAAGCGCTCATCATTCAATTTAATTTTTGCCCTACTCTTAATTGTAAATAAAAGCAAAAATAAATCAATATATAGGAATAGAAAAAAAAAATCAACTACCTTGAAAAAATCAGACACTCTAGATAGTTTGTTATAGCTATAATGTTGCATGTAACAGCTTGTCATTTAATGTCATTTTTGGCCTATTTAATAGTAGATAAAACAAAAAACAACAATTCAATGTAAATATATAGGAAGAAAAAAAAATCTACTACCTTGAAAGAGTCGGCGACTCTCACGATAGTTTGTATCAATTATAATGTTTAAAAAACATCATAATTAAACATAAACCGAGACAACATCTTCCGAGAATTTTTTTTTAGTTGAGTCGCCTTTTTGCTACTGATTGTCAAAATTCCTTTGTTGCACTGATCATGCAATAAGGAAAATCAAAGAGGACATTACTTCAAAGAAACTCCCTGACGTACAATCTCGTACCTGCTTGGAATGGCGCCATCTTTGTTTTGCTAAAACATGCTTAAGTAATTAATACTGCCACGCAGAGGTGGTGGAAGAAATTATAAATATTCACTGTTTGTAATCTCTAATTCTTTTCCAAAATTATCTTCTCAAGCCGACTTTGGACCTTCACATAATACTTTATCATACGGTGTATTTTCGTAGGAAAGGCTGATTTAGGAAACATCAAAGAAATATATTGCTTAGCTGTTTATGATATCTTTCTAGGAAAATTAAAGTGGACATTGCAGCATATTTCATTTTTCTCCTTATGAACATTACCTAACTTTTTTAATATATCTCTTCGTGCTTTTTCGTTTGTGTGTTTTTAAAATTAATTTATAAAATAAAATGTTATTAGGTATTGTGAAATTTTTCGAACAGTAAAGTGTGCACTGGATACGTAACACATTAGGCAAGGTGCCCGACCTCATTTTGATTTGTACGCGGAATCGAACTGCAATAATAACAAAGATATTTATTGCGTAGGAAGTAGTGTGATATATGCAGTATATATATACGCAAGATTTAAATAAAGCGATGATAAGATCATTGTACCAAATCAATTAAAACTTATGCGCGAAATAAAGTCTTCGGAGTTCGAACCGTCGCCTTGTGTCCATGCAACATCCGGAGAGTCACGAGTGCGTTGTCAAACTGGAAAATTGGATAGAATAGGTTTTGCTGCAAAAGCTGTGAAAAAATGTTAAAGGTCTTATGCAGAGTAGCCCAACGACAATTAATCAAAAGTTTCTAGATCTCATCCTAAAAATAAATAAACGAAACATCACATTTTGAAACTGTCATCGTCTGTTCGGTCTGTTTAAGAAAATGGAGAAAATCCCACTGCGTTGGAAACATCGCAATCGAAAACTTGTTGCGTGACAAAACGGCGCGCGTGTTTTGAACCGCACGTGCCGCGTGCTATTTTCATGCAACGTGTTTAGACTTGCGACCAGACATTAATCGCTGCGTATTATAAATATTGGTATTATAATATATATAATCAATAGATATTCTAATTTATAAAGTATTTTAAGCTGATATGACGTAGCATGTTTATAAAATGGTAGAAAAAAGCTGATTTTAGTTCCATTTAGATCTTTGCTTTTAATGTTTAGTAATTTTACGTTACATCAATGACGATCTCTCCTTAGTTTCCATCTCTCGTTTGTTTTGAGTATTCTCAGGCATTTAACTGAGGCTAGGCAATCCGAGTCTTCTTCTTCCTAGCCTTATTCCTAATTATTTGGGATCGGCTTCTAATCGATTCGTTGTCAGGATATTTGTAGACACTGACATTCTTTAACGACTGTCAAAAGTTTTTTAGACAACTGAGACTGACGTCTGACTGCAGCCGACGCATGGATTATCTTTCTTTTCAGGCCTGGCCTCAGGTTTGTAAAGCAAGTACCCATTCAACTAAGGTATGGAGGTGGTTATCAGTGGGACTGCCACGCAATCCGATTAATGAGACATAATAAAAAAACAAATGCATAATTTGTCCTTTAATATTTTTGTATCAACAAAATTTAATTGCTTTGATTAATTTATTGTTACTCATTACTGAATAAATATATTCTCTTCGACTTAAATAAAATATTTTCAAAACTTAGGACGTCCGTATACTAACACAATAAGGGTTAAAAAATCAACAAATAGCTTTAATTCTATCTTTTGTGTGTAGCAGTCTTCTTTCTTTATTAGCTGTCGGCGAGTAAAAAGAAATTGAAAACAATAAGTTTGTCGTATATAACCCGATGTCTACAACAAAAAACAAGTTTCAGCCTGGTATTATAATTTAAAAATAAACCGCGATAAAATCCGTATAATAGTTGATTAATTAACAATCAGTGACCATACACACAAGGGACGTGTTTAAAAACAATCGGAATCGAAAACATGTTGCGTGACAAAGCCGCGCGCGTGTTTCTTATGGCCACGTGGCGCGTGCTATTTACGTGCAACGCATTTCGGTCACGGGTTGGTTTTGCGAATCAGCTGACTTGCCTCCGATAGGTAAATCACTTCGATTTGCAAATATACAGGGTGACTGATGAGTCACTTTTAATACGTTAAGACGTTATATGTGGGGATCATATATGAATCATAAAAATATTATAAAAACGAAATATTGACTTACCACTGACAAACATAATCTAAATTTAAAAAAATATTATGTAATTAATGATCATCCCAGCGGACACGGCGTGGTCAGAGTAAGACAGAGGGCGAAGGTCAACGGCCTCGCGCGTACCAGCTGATCACAGCCACCACACTTCATTAATTTATTGGAACATTTTGGGTAAAACTATACCCTTAATTTTATTACATAAATATGATGACAATCAAGTGCCAAGTGCTCTCCTGTAATATTATAGGTAAATCACCAATCAAACAATTTTAACAAATCGTAGTTGTTGTCCTTAATTTATATAAATTAAAAAATAAATACAAGAATATTACAATTTGTATTAGAAAATGGCTTTCACCTGTAGCTCTTATGTAGATTTAATCAATCGTCATTTTTCCGAGATTTTGGATTTTCCGGGGTTCCCCTTTTCTTACACCCATTCATACTTTTTTTCCAGCATCGTGGTACAATTTGTTCACGTACTAGTAAATCATGTTTATGTTTATAAAAACGATAACTTGCATAAAATTAAATTATTTTGTATTATCCCATAGCAATATGCCTTCCGAAGTGATATCGGGGAAGTCCCTGCAGAGGGAATTGGCTGATTCCATCATACGCATGGTGCCCTTGGACGAAATTCGGATCCTATTGGCATGTGGTGCCAAGGTAAGTGTCAAGATTTGATGCAACTTGAACACGAAGTTAAAACTATTGTTAAAACTATTGTATATTAATAAAAAAATATTAATTAAACAAGTCGTTTCGAGAATCGGTAAGAATATTTTGAGACATAATAGTTGGCAAGCTATCTGATGGTTCACCTGATAATAAGTGACAGCCATCGTCCATAGACATTTTCAACATCCGAAGAATTGTAAACTGAATATTGCTTAGAAGGAAAGAAAACACGCAGTGAATAAAAAGAGAAAGCGGTAGATAAATAAAATAGTAGAGATAACTATCGACAACATCGAAAGCAAATCGTTCTCTATTTTTC
Organism: Graphium colonna; assembly: GCA_025505425.1. NCBI lineage: Eukaryota > Metazoa > Arthropoda > Insecta > Lepidoptera > Papilionidae > Graphium > Graphium colonna. The sequence goes on from JAOCPS010845843.1 coordinate 10,948, forward strand.
TCTGATTTATAACGTGAAGTGATGTATAGATTAGATGAGTGTATGCTAACGTTTGAGCTGCATAATATATCCATCACTCTTCAACTTTCTTATGATCGTTTTAGTAATAGGTTCTTGGACTGATCATTGCTGACTGATTATTCTTCTGCAGGTGAACGAGCCGGTGACCCAGGGTCTCCGGCCGCTGCACTACGCGATCTGGCAGCGACACCTGGAGGCCACCAGGCTGCTGCTGGTGCGAGGCTGCGACGTAAACGCGAGGGACGACTGTGGGTACAGCGCTCTGCACCTTGCGTCTGAACATGGGTAAGGGAAGATTAACGTATTTTACAGATGATAGAGCATAACGTTCCTTATACAGTTCCTGCCGGTCTACCGCTAGACTAAAGTCTAAAGAGGTAACACCATACTTTATAAAAAGCAGGCATTTGAAGTTTTTTGGATGACCATTTCCATTCTCTTCTTTTCTCCCTCCTTGCCCCTCCTAATCCTTAATACTTCTTGATCATCCTATTAATCTTGTAATATCTAATATCACAGGTTGCCACCGCACACGCAATTTATTATGTTTTATTTCTCATTGGGTGACGGGATTGATAAACATCATATGAATCGTCTGCTCGCTTTGCCAAACTATACAATGAATATAAATGCCTATTTTCCTAATAGTTTCCTTGTTTAATTCACAATTTCTTATCCCCTTATACCCATTGACTAATTCCCTGAAAACGATACGTATCGCATTATAACAGCTGAACCATTCGCTTACTTACAGTAGTCTACGAAATAAACTAAACCACTTTATTTGTAATTTTTACCCTTCTACAGCTACACAGAATTGGTGCGGTTACTGCTGCAGAGCGGCGCAGCGGTCGACTACAGAGCTGACACCGGCGAGCAGTTCCCAAGAACAACCCTTTGCGACGAGCCGCTTCGCCTTGCCATTAGAAACAAACACTATGTAAGTATGGATTCATTCCGAAACGCTCTACTTGCAGCTATAACTCCGGCGAATGAAGTAGCAATAATGGCATTAAAACTCAAAGCAGCTTCCACGCGAAAAGGTTATGTCAAACGTTAAGCAGCGCTTGTAGATTTCGCAGAGCTGCTGCCTGTTGTAGCGTATTTTAAAATGTGCCCCGTGATCTGAGAGAAAGTAACGATAATCACCCATTGGTTAATAATAAAACAGGTTAGCCGTTGTGGGCTCCCGAGGCAATAAATAAGAAAGAAGCAATCATCAATTTATGCGTCTTTCACAGGAGGTCGCACGTCTTCTGTTAGAACATGGTGCTGATCCCAATAAGCGGTATTTCTTTGGGTCCGAGATCAATCTGGTGTCAGACCCTGAGTATCTGGAGCTACTCCTCACTTTCGGAGCCAACCCTGACTCCAGAGATCGCGCAGGATTGACCCCACTCATGAAAGCAGCTAGGCAGAAACGGGTATGTTTACAAATACATAACAGAGGTTGTTTTTTAATGTCGGGAGAAGTGGGAAATTTATAATTTTCCTATATAACTTATACAGTCACGTTATCAATATCATAAATATAATCTTGGCATATGGCATCGCTATGTGAGTTCAGCTTGACACTTATGAATGTGAAATGTTCATAAAGATACAATCTGAAATTACAATAGCAAATTGCGTATTGATTAATAATAATTGAATTATAAATTAATTTAAAATAGGTGAAATTGAAAATAGATGCCATTTCGCGATACTTATGTATATGCGTTCGATATACTTATTCGTTCTGATATTTTTCGGGTTATATAAAATATAACTGCTTATCCAGTTTCAAAAAAATAATTTACTACTATTTAGTTTAGACCGTTCATTTTCTTGGTTTATTTTAGCTGGTATTAACATAATATTTATACTTCACCTCCGTAGCCTAGAGGTATGGGCTGTGGCTTTGTAAACCGGAGATCGTGGTTTCGAATCCCATGGGGGATCAATAACTTTGTGTTTTTGATTCTTGGTTGGATTAGGGCAATGTGGGCTGATCACCCGATTGCTTGAAAAGAAAGATGATCCATGAGTCGGACGAGCAAGTAAAAAGTCGGTCCCACGCCTGATCTCTCTCCGGTCGTGTCGGATATCCGTCCCATCGGGGTTTGAGAGTTAGGGAACAGAGTGCAACTGTGTCTACGCATACACTTGTGCACTATAATATCCCCTGCGCAGTTTACTGATCTCTGGGTATATTGGCCGCCCTGGCCGAAATTCGGTTAGGAGGACTTTAGTACTTTATATGATCAAAAAAATTTCATGACATACTTAGGCTGTAATAATGTATTACTTTTTACACAGGGAATCGAAGCTGTGTTACTCCTGATCAGCTACGGAGCTGATGTCAACGCAATGGCTGACATTAGGAATGACTACAGGACAGTCATGCACTACGCGGTTTTGAGTGGTACGAATATTCTTTTTAATGTTATCTTTAGATTCGATCTTCGTCCTTCGGTGTTCATAAATGATGCTATAGCACTAAGCATCGTCGTTTTAGATTTTTATAGAATAATGTCTGAAAGAAGAAATTGAACAAGGGAAAAGAAAGCAATATCCAAAATTTACATTATCGCAAACGAAACCGTAGGCTAGTAAGACTAACAAAATGTGAAATAACAATTTTTAATAGCCCCACTGCTGGGCAAAGGCCTCCTCTAGGCTGAAGGTATAGCACATTTTCCACCACGCAGACCTAGTGCGGATTGGCGGAATTGACATATGTCAGAAATATTATTTCTTAGATATGCAGGTTTCCTCACGATGTGTCCCTTCACCGCAGAACACGTGGTTTACCACTTGATTAATAAGTGATTTATCAGCACTTAAAATTGCAATTAAGAAATTAACAATTTCATTGGTGCCGGCACCGGGGTTCGAATTCGGGATCGCCTCGAGTAAACAGAATTAAAGGCGAGCCCCCGGACACTGATCTATCATAATAATATACCATACTAAGATAATCCAGATAGAAGTCTATTGACAAATGGTGCTTAGGAATAAAAACCTTCGACATCAACTTACAGAAAGCAGAAAGCACACCCTGTTAATGAACTGTTCGCTTCAGACTTTTCTAAGATAAATAATTTATCCATTTTTCCATTTTTTGGGTAAAATTGTTGGTCAATTACGGCAGGTTCATGTGAAAAGAATAATGAATTGACAGGATAGGTCACCAAATCAAATTTTATGTCATGAAAATCTTATAATGGACCATAGCGTCGCTATATGACGATTTTTACGTGGGTAACAACTTTTTCGAAATAAAGTAATAAGATCAGCAGTTCGATAGCTACTGTACTACGAATACAGACAGACACTTATAACACCTCTTTTATTTTGTATTTGTACACTTCATTTTAACCGACTTTAAAAAAGATGAAGGTTCTCAATTCGATTGTACCTAATTTTTTTATATGTATATAATGGATTCCTCTACAAATTATATGCCAATTTTCAAAATTCTTTTTTTTATCGAAGGGATATAATAACGAGTCAGTCCAATATAATATTCATGGAAATCTGTTAATTAATTTCTTTTTAAAATCAAAATAACTGAATAAAACTGTTCACAAAATTTCACTTCTAAGGTGTTTGAAATCGGCTATTATTATTCATACATTTTGTTAATATTTGTTAATGTGACAACAGGCAGCCCAGAAATGGTGAACCTGCTGATCAAGCAAGGCGGGCGCGTGAACTATGAGGGTGCGGAGCTGAACAAGCCCAGCGCGCTGGACCTCGCCATCCTGAAGGGCGACGTAGCCATGGTGCAGATGCTTATGGCGGCCGGTAAGAATTATTTTTTATAGAGCGGGAGGCAAACGAGCAAACGGCTCACCTGATGGTAAGCGATAACTACCGCCCATGGACTTCTGTAACAACAGAGGAGTTACAAGAGCGTTGCCGTCCTTTAAGATAGGAATAGGCGTGTCGGTCCGGAAATACCGCTGGCGACAGTTGATTCCACAAAGGTGTCCTGTGTGGCGTAAAAAGACGGTGAAATCGCACAGTGGTGGACTGCAGATATGACTGTCTTTACCAATCGCAATATTTGATTGGTCATTTTGACGCATTATGACATTGCTACCTTTCTACGCGCGGCGTTTTGCTTCAGGGCAATTTTTCAACTTTAGCATGTAAATTTCAAAAGAATGATATTAATCAAAGGTTCTATATTTTTTTTTATTTATCATTAAAAAATGCATGACTTCACACGGTTACCAACTTAATGTCGATATGTCGTATATACTGATCGATTCGCTAACGCTTATTTAAGACTAAGCGTATTTAAAATTTTAGATGTAATGTGTTGAAGGAAACGCAAATTTAAATATGGTTGAAAACCAATATTTTATAATATATTTGAAAAAATGTCCGTACGTCGTGAATTACCTATATTATTTAAAAAAATGGTATTCTCTACCATTTATTCAATCAAATACTTTCACGTTGTAGTAATCTTAACACATACAGCAAGATGTAGCTTAAAATTCACAATATTTTTGGTTTTAGGTGCTCAAGTGAATGCGTCCAGTTCAGTGATTGGATCTCCCCTCCACGTGGCCTGCTCGGACAATATTGACAACAGAAAAGAAATCGTCAAAGTGAGTCATTCATTCAAATACAACATTACAATTACCTCACAGAATTAGAATTGATTTTTTGTCATAACACTGCATATTGAAGGTACGTTAAATAATAATTTGACAGTTTTATATACGTATTTTTTAATTTTTTTTAAATTTCTCCAGGTCAAAATCACATATTAATTTAAAGCCTTATATATTGTGGTTTTTACCGCCCAAACAGCAAATTTTGTGACTGGGTCCGGTAGAGATTTCTAATTCGCCAAATCTAAATACACATTCTTTTTAATGAAGGCAAATGCAATTATTTATGAATAAACATATAACGTAATTTTTTAAGATAAAGTTTATTCATTTTATTTAAAAAACATAATCTTACAATTGGACTCCTCCGAAAAAGATATATGTATGACATTTATACATATATATTGACAACTTGTACCGAAATAATTTTTCTTTTTTAAACTCTATACGTTTTGTTCACTCGAACGCAGGTAGGCATTAAGGTTGGCTACGCCAAAGCCAGCCAACCTCGAGTCAAAACATTTATTCAGTAAACACCTTAACAATAACTCGTTTCTTATTTTACTGTACCATCTGACATTAAACAGCTAACATAATCTTTACCGTATGTAAAATATGATGTCACGTTAATAGATAATTGAGACTTAAAAAAACCCAAAAAACGAAAGGGATTTGAGTTATTACACTTGTAGCTTGGTTCCCTTGTTAAACTATCGGGGTATCTTGCTTCACTTAAAAGCGGCGGTAACTCGAGTCAATCGAGGCCCAATAGAGACTCCTCTAGACTTATAGACTTATAGGTCTTTTTCATTTCTTCAATGTGTACAAACATGCTTTTTGTTCAAAAAGTAAAAATGGTTAATATTATATTTGGTCTTCAATTTAGCTGCTGCTGGAAAGCGGCGCGGACCCCAACCTAAAGGTGCTGAACGAGGAAGATGGGGCCCAGCTGCGGCCTCCGCTGGCCGAGTACCTGGCCAGCAACACACAGCCCAACGCCGCGATCGTCGCCTTGCTGCTTCGTTACGGAGCTAGGGTGAGATGTCTTCTATTATATTATCTGTACCATCTAAAAAAATATATTATTTTGCAAATAAATAAATAAATCATACTGTATAACAAATCGAAACCAGTTTAATTTATTGACAAATAGCGAATTTTTAGTATAGTGTATCACATGAACGTGAATATTTCCTCAGCGCGAACGTAGTGTTGCCATACATTTTTGTTTAGCTGAGTTTCCCTGACAATGAAATTATAAGTAACCCAGTAATGTAATTTCAGGTGATCATGAAAACGCAATTCCGCGACCCCGACGGCATCCTCAACCATCTGCAACACGTCACTCAAGAGGAATACCAGCACATCTTCTACCTCCTTCTAGAAGCGACCGAGTCCTTCGATCTGTGCATGATAAAGCGCAACTCCACGCTCACTGCCATACAAAAACAAATCCTAATAGAGCGCGCCAAGAATCCAATCACCTTGCTCGCCCAAACGAGAATTTTCCTGCGCAAATATTTCGGCACAGACCTCGCGAACGTTGTCAAAAACCTGGAAATACCAACTACACTCCATCGTTACCTACTCTTCGAATGCAGTTAAAAAGGATCTGTAGGTTTACCGGATTTGTATTTTTTTCAGACTTAAGAAATCTAATTCTTAAGTCTTTTTGGCGGCAAAAGCGGCCATATTTGGAATTTTCCTTGCGAGATGTTTGGAAATTGTTTTTGATTCGAAGTATGATTTTACGTATAGTGTTTTAAGTAAGTTGGAAAGGAAAAAAGATTGGATTATTAAGATTTATTTTGTTTAATAAGGCCGCAAGAGGCAATTAGTTATTAATTCAATATACTTTGGATAAGTGTATACAAACAATGATATTTACTTATATTATCTGTGCACTGAACCACTATAACTGTTTGTGCCAGTGAACATGTTAATTCTATTTGTCATTTATTACTGTGAAAAGATATTTAAACGATGTACTAAAACAAATATTATATTACATATAAAACAAACAATATTTTTCGTCCTTTTGCAAAAAGAAATAGCTTTTTATTTTTAAAAAATACATTTGCGTTTATAAAGATTACCATAATATTTAAAATTAAAATATAAAAACAAATGAAAAAAAATGATTATAAATATTATATTTATCTGACAAAAATTGATAATTGTGAACTTTTTCTCGATGATTACCAAATCATATCTATATAATAATAATAAAAATATATCATATCTATGCTTTTAGTAGGCTGATTACATACTTATTATGTGATATTTTGTGATAAATTTTAGAATTAAGATTTTAACTTGCGACTGAACTATGTAAGCGATAAGGAAAATGCATAAATATTTTTCCGAATTAAAAATATGTGTTAAAGAAAAAAAATTACAATTTTGCCAACTGGCAACATTATACAACTTATAATATATAATATAAATATACATATATTTATATTATATATAATATAAATATATATTATTTAATAAAAAAACACATCTTATCAAACATCAAAACGACTACATCATTTTATTACTTCGTAGTTTGACATACCATTTAGGATTTATCATGGTTATCAGAATAATGCAAAGACTTGGGTATCTTTTTTCCTGAGGGTTTCAAGACGGGATACTCAATAAAACCGTTTATAATTATATATATTTTGTGTGTTTTTTAATCTATTCTTGTTGAACGACTAAATATACCGATAACCATATCCGCTGTGGTTTATATTTTCTTTTATAATTTTGATGTTTAATATGTCCACTACGGAAATTCATCCATCACTTGCATATTCCTATGTTATGTCCCAAGTACATTGTGTTCGACTGTATTACATTAAGAAAAATAAATGTGTGACATAAAGAATTGCTTTCTTTTTAAATAAGCTGGTACCGCCAACTTTGTCCACCCTATCATTATTTTCCTGAACCTTAGTAATGGCAACATGATTCTGTTACAAAAATCAAAGTATAATAAATGCGTCCGATAATATTTTATGGAATGGGAGACAAACAAGCAGACGGCTCACTTGATGATCAGCGATCCTGCGCCCTTTCGCCATACATCCGGGAAGTCGTGAGTGCGTTATCAACCTAGGAAATCGATAGATAGGATGTAGTCGGGATTAAGAAATTAGAGGGAAATGGAGGGGAATAAAAAAACCATAGGAATGGCCGGATCGCCTACATATGCATAACTTTGTAAAGGGCCATGATACGTCCAGGAACAGCGCGGCCATAGACATGCAGGAAAACCTATAAATAGATATAGAATCAGGCGTTACTTTGCGGAAGTCCATTGTATACAATTCTATAAGACCGTTTAATTAGCAATATTCCGCG
>JAOCPS010845952.1:0-18928 GCA_025505425.1 Graphium colonna
TGATCCGATTTTTATAAAAAAAATTGTAAGATCATTTTGAAAGTATTACCCTATCAGATAAAAAAAATATATTTAAAATCAGTTCATATGTGGCGGTGATATAATAGATTTTTCTGAAAATTTTAGAGGACTTTTAAGGAAAAATAGGGTATTTTTATATTATCAGACAAAAAAAAACAACGAATTTTTAAATAGGTTCATAAATGACGAAGATACTCGTCAGTATAAATAAAATTAACTTCGTTATTTTTATTTAAAAAAAAAAACAAACTATTGAACCGATCTTTTCTTAAATTATGGGACCATTTCGGAAAAATACCCTCCCTATAAGACAAAAAAGAATTTTGAGTTTTTTGTTGAGGATATAATATTGCCTCTGGAGTTAGATAATATATATATACAAAAATACATATAAATCTGTACATTACATTACCGTAATGTTACGCAGAGTTTACCGTTGAATCTTTCGGTTTAATCTCATTAAGTACTTTTCCAGCGGAACGCGATTTAATTCCTATCCAAGGCCCTCCAATAAAGAGAGAATGGCGAAGTTTATTAAATTAGAAAAAAAAGTAACAATAAACCTTCACAGTATAAGATGTTATTAAGAAATAACAAGCAGTCACAACTATTTATCTCAACTTCTAGTTGTACCACGTTTTCCTCGTTATTCTCTGCTCCACTCCTATGGGTTGTGGTGTGGTGATCACGAACCTATCATATCCAAAAATATATTTTTTTCCAACTGGTACTTCCAGAAATTAGCGCGTAAACAAACTGTCAAATTCATTATGTTAGTAAATGAGGGCTATGGTTCCAATTTAGCCGACTTTGAAGAAGTTACGTCTTCGATTATATTTATCGTTTATTTATGTATGTTTATCGATTTCTCCATCAATTACGACCCAATTTTCAAAATTATTTTTTTTGTTTGAAAGATTGAAAACTGTTAAAAATATTTTTTTAACAGTTATCAATTTTTTTTAGTTAGTTTTATATTAAATTTGGACCTTCTTTTAAAGATGAATGTGAACAATTTTTTTCTTCATCCGTCTTAAAAAAAGTTATTAAAATTTGAAATGACATCTTCTATAAAATTAATAATTGTATGATAATATGTCTGAAACTGCATAACATAAACCGAATGGACCTCAATAATGGGATTGTAACCTGCGACTTTAGATTTCAAACAGGCGTTCCTAATCACTAAGCCGTCGGCCGTGTCCATATATTTTCTATGAAATGCTGATTTAAGAAGTCTAATGCTTATCAAGAAATTATAATAATACATATCTTAATGCTGCGTTCAAAACTAATAAAATTAATATATTTATAATATGAAGCGGAATAATGTGTTTTTGTACGCTCATTGCGTGCATAAACACACGATTATATTATAAAATGCTTTCTTCATTTGCTTGTTTTATACCATTTAGTTCTCATTTATTACTTAATCTACTAAATTGGAAGTTGTTAATTACTTTGCTAAAATATCAGGAGTTACTAGTTCGATTCCGGCCCTGGGCTGTGACTACAGAAAACTTTTCAATGGGAACTACTGTCACCATACAATTTATGTGTCTAATAAGATTTTAGGTCGTAAATTTTCTGTTGACTTACCATAATCCTGGCCAGCAAATCGGTAAGAGTATTTAGAAAGTAAATTATATTAGATTTGGACCTTCTTTCTTTTTTTTTTGAAGATTTTTTTTATCTTTAGCTATTATCACAAGAATGTCCGCCTTACAAATAAAGTGATTTATCTATATTGTTTTATAATCATAAAAGCAATGCGCAAACTATTAAAGGAAATAAATGTGGATTGAAATAATAATCTTCTTTTTTCAAGTCGGTTAACAATAAACATGTTGTTCGTACACCGAGTAGTTGTAAGCTTACCTCACTACGTGGAAGGCGAATGTATGACTTGTATTATGTATATAATAGAGTGGTCGGATTGTTGAGATGTCGCGACTGAAGCCATTTAATGGCTCGTTAGTGGACAATCGCCTCTGAGGCGAATCGATTGGGGCGCGACGGTGGCCGCTGGTGGGTTCCACTTGTCGCCGTCTAATTCGATCCTTTCATACTAATATTATAAAGCTGAAAAGTTTGTTTGTTTAGTTGAATGCGCTAATCTCGCGAACTACTGGTCCAAAATGAAATCAACGAAGAATATAGGCTATATAACATTATGCTGTGACCAATAGGTGTGGAGCATTAACGAAAAATGCTGCAAAAACACTTAGCAAAACTTACGCAAATGAAACCGTTTCAGCGGTTTGTTCTTAATATTTTTTAAGAGAACTGGTGGTTTCCACTTGACACAACTAATAGCGTTCTTGTATATGATTGCAATGGTTTAAATTCGACCCTTCTTATCGTTATTTTAGTAAATGTTACACTTCTAAGTGGCGTAATAAATGTCAATGTTTGTGTCATGTCGTTGTGATGTGTAAAAGCGACGTGGTGGCGTGTGTGTGTTTATTTTTAATGATTTTACAACATAAAACAGTATTCATGGTCACGAACGTGTAAAGGTTCATGCAAAGGGCATGAGAGTCCGCAAAGGGTCAAAGTGTCTGGAATTTTAAAACAAATATGAGGGCGATTAAATCCGGTAAATCCTTTTATTAATCATGTAGCCAGTGTCTGCGGTATTTACTCGCGATTTAAAGAGTTTTATTTTTTATACGATAAAATAGTTTTTAATGGTTTCTAAGCGGCTTATGAACATGTGACATACACCAGTTTTTAAATTATACCTCCACAAATGCAACTGTAAAAAACGCAACTAACTTCACGTACTACATTTTGCGTGGTGCGCATATAAATGTACAGACGGACAATAAAAAAAATGGTTTGGATTTCTAGTGCTTGTAAAAAAAAAAGCATTGTTTTAATTTTTTTTAATTCTCATATGTTCAATTTTATTGTATGCCTAATTATAAGAAATGAATACAAAAAGAAACTGGTTTTTAATATTTGTATTATAATATTTATTAGTATTATTATGTATGGGTCCAAAGAGCAACAAGCAAATCACCTGATCATTGTGTTTTTTATTCAATTTGTTTTATAACGTTTGACTGAACACTAATGATTCAGCGCAAGGCTGAAGCGGGAAAGAAAATCGAAACTGTCAATTGAAAAACAACCGGAGTTGTTTTGTTTTCTTGTGCTCACGGCAGCCAATTATCTTGACGACTTGCGTAAAATCAATATTGTTACCGAGCCAGGAATTGGATGCTGGTTTCTTATGGTGAATGTTTAGGCTATATATTTTTTATGTAGAGGAAGACAAACGAGCAAACGGTTCACCTGATGGTAAGCGATCCCGTCGCCCATAGACACACACAACATCCGGAGAGTCACGAGTGCATAGTCAAGCTGGGAAATTTAATAGAATAGGTTTATTGCCTAGGATGGGTCGGTATTAGGGATAGGGAGAGAAAAGAAGTGGGAAAAGATAGGGGTAGACATGGCCATCAGGCATCCGCAAAGTTCATGCATACTTTATTTTATGCCGACTTTATAAAGAGCGGTGGTACTTCCTCGGGCTAGCGCGGTCGTAAAAGGACAGCAAAAGCTGTGAAGGTATGTTATACTCTACCACCATATAAATTAATATATTGGGTGAGGTTTGAATATCTTATATATTGGCCATATCACATAGTGTTAAGGCTTTATTGATAAAATCGACTTCTCGCATATAAACATACTGTTTCTTCTACCTATTTTGGGTCCTTTTGATTCATTATCATGTCCTTATGAATTTATGTCCGTAGACAAAGTTCCATTAGTGGGTGACTTGTGTAAATTATACATTAAATTACTAAAGACAGTAGTTTTCTACAAATGCACTTCTGGTTATATCCCGTTGTACCCTATGATTTTTTGTTATCTTTACAATGTGTATACAAGATTTAGTAACAATCGGTTGAGACGTGAGATCGGTAAGCTAACGAACTCATTATCAAATATAACATACGTTAAACAAATCGTTTTTACCGTGCAGCAAGTAATTTGAAATCTTTTCTCTTAAATTTTTTAGTTAATTAAGTAAATTTATCTATTTACTTATTTATAGACTCGCGAAGAGCACAATGTATAAAAACTTAACTTCTAGTACAACATTATTCACGGGTCTTATACAATAGCTAGTTAAAGACAAACACGAAAATATAATACAAAAAATCGCCTTAATATTTATTATCACCGACCTTAATTAAATATTGTACATGATTATTAAAATTCTAAATCAAACTAAAAAATTTAAAAAAGGTATACGATACATGGTACATCTATTGAAATGTATGTATATTTAACACTACAATTTTTTTACTACATGCAAAATGATATATTATGATACTAATACTGTAACTACTTCTAAAAAAACAAAATTTTAAAGTTTTTTTTTATGAAATTATAATGGTCTTTAAAAACTAATGTAGGCCTGCGAATGAAAAAATCGTTCATAGAGTCCATAAAATCTACTACTGCTATGTGAATTTGAAAATACCCCAATATCTTATTTACTAACAAATCTTACGAAGTATATGGATTACCATACACGATAGAATGACGGATTATCTAAGGATATATATGATATTGATTGGTTATTTAAAAAAATTGTCCATTTATAACCCAAATGCAGTGTTTATGTGTTTTTATATTCACAAGGTATTGCCGAGTAGAAGCAAGTGGAACAAACCTTAGCATGGTTTCGTTTTCAGTACATCTTCGTTCGCCAAGTAATTATATATCGGTCACTTGAGCTTGTTAAGATCAGTGAGCTCGTATTATATATACAAATACGTGTATATGTATACAGTACATATGTTTTGACTTGAGTGGCTGTGACACCGACGATAGTGGGCACTTGAAACTTATTAAGGCCACTGGGCTAGCAGATTTTTTAGAGAATGAAAAGAAAATTACTGGAATGTTATTTTGAAGTCTATGATTTTTAAACTTGTCAGATCTGATCCTGTTTATTGACCCATTACATATAATATTGACATACTGAAATGTATATTACAAAAATAAAACGGTTTTTCGAACGACTAAACAATTTTAGCAACTCAATTAATTTATTAAAATTTATTAGAAAGTCACATTTCAAAAACTAAGTGGAAATCAATTCCACGGTTTTAAAATTATGATTTCTACGACATATTTCTAGAAGTACATCTGTTAAACGTACAAAACTGATATTTTTAGATAATAAAACGAAAGTTCACCTTTCTTTATCATACATCTTGTTTGAAAGATTGTAATACTTAACATCAGTCCTCCCTTGTTTACAGATCAAGGCATGTTCGAGCATTAAGTCGCTCAAGAAGCCGATGGACTGAGGGCCACCACTACACAATCAAATCAAACACTAGTAGTAAGTCATAAAATGTCACACCACTTGGTGACCGTGTGCATGTTCTGCCTGCTATGCGCGGCGCACACATGTGGCTCGCATGTCGACGTGCACAAAGATGTGCTCACATACGAACCAGAGTTAAAAGACACGGAACACATGACGGCGGACCTAGGGAAAAGAAGAATAGAATCGAGGCTAAGATACCACCAGAAACTGCAGAAGATAAGGCAAAAGAGGGAGGTCAGGAATGTGAATCCGAGCACGTACGTCGACCAGATTTTCAGCATGTATGGCGACGCGGCTACCACCACGATGAATTTGACAGGATTCAACAAAATGTTGGAGGACCTCGATTTGCACAATCTGGTGCAAGGTGGCGTGAAGAAGACAGAGCCAAAAGAGTATTTCTATGGTGACGAAGCTAAAGAGGAGGTGGTCAACGTGAGTATAAATGAAGTGTATGAATCTTTTTCACTACCTAGTGAATATTTATTTGAAAACATTACAGTAGTATCAGCTTTATTTAACTGAATCTTATCAGAGTGCACTTGGTTTTTAACGACATACGATTTTAAATGTTTTCAATGATACTGGAATTCCTCTCTTATTCATTTGTAAATATTTTAGATATATTTTTTTTTGTTTTAACAGTGTGTAAGCAGCGCAGAACTCGTGACGACAGTAAACACTAGGTTAAAAGCGCACGACCATGACCATAGTCAAAAGGAACATGAGGCGGAAAACTTTGTGTCCGAAGACACACTGAAAGCTATCTGTCCCATCCTACTATATCAAAAATTAGCAGTAACTTCATTAGAAAAATTAGGATGCGTAAAAGAGTTGAATCTACCAAAAATGAGGATAGACGAGAAAGAGTTGAAACCTTTAGAAAATGCCTATTCTAAGAATATGTTCGCCGTGTGGTTGTACTCATCATTGAGTATCACTGCAATCAGTGCATGTGGTCTACTAGGCGTAGCGGTTATACCTATTATGCACAAAACGTATTACAACCACTTACTACAGTTCCTCGTAGCGTTGGCTGTGGGCACCTTGTGTGGAGATGCCCTGCTGCATTTAATGCCACATGCCATGAGTCCCATGGAACACGACCATGGTCATAGTGAAGTAGCAGAGACGTCGAGCTCCCATGACGACGGCATGTGGAAGGGCCTCGCGGCAATGCTGGGCGTTGTCTTCTTCTACTTCACGGAGAAGGGCTTAACAGTTGTTGTTGAATGGAGAAAGAGGCGTCAGAAGCTCGAGGAAGACAAGTTGCCTTCAAGAGTGCGCGTGCTCAAGGACGAGACTGTCGGCGGGTGCTCAGGCGGTTCTAAAGCAGCTATTACCAACTCCACATCGAACAATATAATGAAAATCTTTAAGAGGGACGAGAAGGGCGATCCCACTACGAAGACATGCAAACACAAATATTCTGAATACCCGTATTGCTATGACGAAATTGACACGGATACCCATGACGAACACCATATGAGGGACGGTCTTCCGCCTAGTCCGAAAGCGGCCAAAAAGCACAACAACTCTGTCAGCGTGGTCTCATCAAATGCCCTCAACCGTGAGGGTAAAGAGAACGAGCCCACTGCTAAGGACTGGCTTTTGAAAGCCGAGTCTACACCAGCCGTGGTGGAGATGAACAACATCAAGCACAAAGAGGAAGACGGTAAAGACCTGAAAGATGGCGACAGTTACACGGTTATACTCAGGTAAGGTTTGGCATTTTTTAATGACGAGGAAGATACTATACTCAAGTACTATGTTTAAGTAAGACATTAATTCCGCCTTTACAAAAGAACATAAAGTAAAGATTGCTGAAATCATGGTATCTAACTGGGGTGAATACGAAGGACCTCGTTGCTATACCCAAGCTATTAGAATTGTCAAAACGAGAAACTAACAAGTAGACCACCAAAAAGTTATTGATCTACTTTGAATTTAGAATTATAGGTTGAAACTGTAAAATTTGTGTGCTTAAAATATTGACAGGTCCATATGTAATTTCAATTTGCACTATCAATTGGAATAAAGAGTTTCACATATATGTGTAAATTAAAACTTCGAGAGTGTATAAATGCATGTAGTTTTGGTTCTTTTAATCGTTGACATATTCCGATCTGAAATATTATTATTAAAAAATACGGTGACTCGAAAAATACGAAATTTTACAAACTATTTAAAAGTTTCTATATATGATTAAATAGTTTTGTGACCTAATTGCATGGACTTTGCTTTTCAAATCGTTGTTTATTGCTTTGAATCCTGTGGGTGACATTTTTATTCTTCTGATCGGGATAATACAGAAGGTCGATACGATTGACCCTCTGGTCACGTCGTACACCTTATGGGGGGGCTATGACCACCAAGAGGGAGTATAATCGCGCAAACATTTGTCATCTGTTAGAATTTGGCCTTGAACATAGAAATTTATCCAAAACAAGCTCATCTGAAGTTAACTGATCACTCTGACACATTCACAAATACCCAGTGTTTTTGGTGCATTGCCAGCTTTTGATAGAATACGATATTGGGTACAAGAACCATATCTTGGATTGGCTAGAGATCACCACCCTATTAAACCCGGTATAACAAATTATACACTGGTGAGGTGATGGTAGCTCAATGGACGAGTAGGCATACAGAAGGAGCTGTATGTGAGATGCGCTCTGATGAAGAGGTCTTCAAAATTGACCACCGTGGTTGGAATAAAGCCAGGTTAAAATGATATTATACTCTGAATGTTATTGATCCTATGTTAATATTGTGTTGTACTGCTCAATTGAAGATAATCATAAAACATTAGTCTCTGTTGTCTTCCAACACATAGAAAGATAATTTTATCATCTGATCTAATAGAAGATGATTCCTAGGAAATTGGCC
This sequence comes from Graphium colonna, assembly GCA_025505425.1. Taxonomy (NCBI): domain Eukaryota; kingdom Metazoa; phylum Arthropoda; class Insecta; order Lepidoptera; family Papilionidae; genus Graphium; species Graphium colonna. The sequence continues at coordinate 8,270 of JAOCPS010845952.1, forward strand.
ACCGTGGTTGAGATTTAGTGGAGATACTATCGTTACTGATCCTATCACTTAGTGAATTCTTTTTCTTGGTCAGGCAGATCATATTGATCCTTTTAAAAAGGCAAATCATATTGATTCTTTGGGCAGGTCTTGTTTCCACACCGATAGTTGATTTATACATTCATTAATGTTTAAACGAAATCCACTTAAAATATTTTGGATTTGAATCCCCAGGGAGCACTCGAGAGCACACCATGGGCACTCGCACGCGCACGGGCACGTGCACGCACCGCCCTCGTCCATGTCCTCGGTGGCGTGGATGGTGATCATGGGCGACGGCCTGCACAATTTCACCGACGGCATGGCCATAGGTGAGTATTGTAAAGAAATCGAGGACTTAAAAAAATTTACGAGTTACAGCAGTCGCACATCTGATATGTTATTTGAGCATGCCATCTCTCAGTCACGTTCAGAAATATGGATAATCAACTCAAGTTTTTTAAAATAATTTTCTCATATGTGTCTGGATATTTTTAGTATTATCACAAAAACTATTTAATTTTCAGGTGCTGCCTTCGCATCAAACATCGCTGGTGGCTTCTCGACGGCAATCGCTGTTCTCTGCCACGAACTGCCACATGAGCTGGGTAAATTTTTGTCCTATTCATTTAAGGTTTCGCCAAACAGAATGCGTTTTGAATGCGCGCTTGAGTACTAGCCTAACGTCGCTTTTAAGCAAAAAAAATTGTGTTGGTAGTTTACTGTTAAACAGAGCGTTGGCGCTAGTACTATGCGACGCCCTGAGGCGCCCTGGTTGTATTTTATTACAAAATTTAATTCTAAAGCCCAACTTCTTGTGCATATAATAGTAAATTTTATAGAATTAGTTTAATTAGTAAAACAACGCTTCTACAGGATGACTGGTAAGTTACTAAGAACATAAAATAAGAGCATTTGGTATTTTATTGTCATCATATTTATGTAATAAAATGAGGAGCATAATTTTTGACCAAATTGTCCAAGACATAAATGAAATGTGGTGGTAATACGCCAGGCACAGTATCCCGAGTACTCCACCTTCCACCTCACCCCGGTTATGCCTTTCTGCTAGTATACGTTTACTCAGTGGTAAATGGAATAAAAATCATATTTATGTCATGAACCAACCATAGAGCAGCTAGTATGAAAGTCGTTTGTACATTTGCGCGTGTATGTGCGGGCAGGCGACTTCGCGGTGCTGCTGAAGGCCGGCATGTCGGTGCGGCGCGCCGTGTGGTACAACGTGCTGTCGTCGGCGCTGTGCCTCGTGGGCATGGTGTGCGGCGTGCTGGCCGGCCACGCGCCCTCGGCCACGCGCTGGCTCTTCGCGGCCGCCGCGGGCATGTTCCTCTACATCGCGCTCGTCGACATGGTAACACCTCCCGAACGCGCCCACCAGGGACCAGCCAACTGCGCACGAGATGCGCTCTCCGTTCCTTTACTCTCATAGCCCGTACTTTTAGCATGCCCATCCGACGCATGGATCATCTTTTTTTTCAAACAATCGGGTGATTAGCCCGCATTGGCCTAATCCAACCAAGAAACAATAACGCAAAATCATTGTCCTCCCGCGGAATTCGAACTCACGACCTCTGGTTTACAAATCGAGGGCCCATACCACTCTCCACTCGAGTATAAAAATGTTACGCTACAAACGTAACAACTATAAAAATGTTATCCCGGAAAATAAATATTGAATTCCATGAGAAAAAAAAGAAACGCTGCCCTAACTTTACGCTCTACTGCTTATATTGCAAGGACAATGACAAACAGACTGCACTTGTTTAAACACCTAGATCAGGGATCATGGGTGGAAATCGAACCCACGACCCGCCACTGCGTTAACCGGTCGCCTATTAGTTCTCACTCTCTCAAAAGACAAACTGCCAGTGAAGTTGTTCGCCCCGCAGATGCCGGAGCTGAGCACGTCGCACAGCAAGGAGGGCACGCTGTGCCAGTGCCTGCTGCAGCTGATGGGGCTGGCCTCGGGCATCGGCCTCATGCTGCTCATCGCGCTCTACGAGCACGACCTCAAGAACATCTTCGGCTGAGTGCTCGCTAAAGTGAACCCTCGGTCGCTGTGACAAGTGTCAAATCAGAACGAACGCAACGCATCGCGAGTGAATATTCGAATTTGTAGCCCGTAAGTGATTCCTTCTTCCCAACTTCAATTATATTGGGGTCTTCGCGGCGTCGCCAGGGTCATATTGACCCCGTGCTAGGCTAGTTCCCGTGTACAGAGTGGAAATCGGTCGAGAGCATCCGTAATCAGTATCATTGGCGTCAGGACCAAGTACAAAATGGCGTTTGCCATTTCATTATATTTAATTTTATTTAATCATTGTCAACGATATATCAGCAATTGACTACGACTGGTGCTTCAACACATCCTCTGTTCCGTTCTCCTCTAACGGTGTAAGCAGTTCCTAAGAATGTATATTGTTTCATTTCTTATTCCTTAAGGAAATCAAGTGTTCTAATTTAATCTCTTTGTAAACGAAATAATTGTGATGTACTTAGGCAGTGCTCAACTTCTCTACTTTATAAAGTGTAAGCATTAACTTAGAAGATACTTAATCACGTAACATCTACTTAAATAGGATTTATAATAAAATATATGAATTTGTGGACGAGTTATTTCTTTTTTTATAACCCTTTTGTTATATCGTAACAAAACTTAAACAATTAACAACGTAAAACTAAACAGATTTTCATTCACATCTCTGATTATTATCATTAATAATGATTTTGTATTTTAAACGAAAGTTTTGTACTCAATATATTCGAAAATGTTTATAAAGAAAATTTTAGTATATAACGTAAGTGAAACTAGATTGTTCTCTTTTTGGAGTGAATATGCTCAATTGATGATATACCTCTATTTTCCTTGTTGTGTACTCCATACATCATTTATTATGCGCATTGGTATGCTTTATCGATGGGTCCTATGGTACTATGTATAAGGGCCAAATTTCAAAATAACTCTCTCCGAAACTTAAAATATGTTATAAGTTCATGTTGTTGAAACCAAAGGTTACGAAACTTTGCACGTTAACCAAAATAAGTATACCCTTTACTTATATCAGTGTTTTATTCGTATGTATTTTAATACTTTTTTACTGCACATTGACCTTTTAACGTTTATTTTGGCTATATTTGCGTTTCTTCAAAACACTTTAAACAAGCTAATGTATGTTATTGGCCCTTATACCGCCCTTTTACTGCCCCATGAGCAACATATTTCTCCGGGTTTTTCACATCATGACCTCATTTACCTGTCCTATTTCCTAAAATCAGCAAAACCCAAACGTTGACCTTTTGTGTAAGGGCGCTGCTAGTATAGATCAGCATTCTTTCTTGGAGGCAGTGAACATTAATTGTAAAGTTAATACCATATAACACGCATATCGTTAATTTATTTGATGTTCATGCCTCAATTAAAAGTTAAATAGCGGCGTTTTCCAGTACCATGGTTGACTGATGTTATTCGACTGGCTATAAGTCAAAGAGATCGTCGTTTCGTAAATTTAAAAGGCAACGTACGGAAGAGAATTGGTCTCTATATAAAACTGTAAGAAATTGGTGTAATGAGATACTCGTTACCTCTATCTTGCCTTTTCTTTCTAAGGTACTCGAAGCCTGTGTACTTAAACAAGTTTCCAGCTTTGTACTTAGAAATAAGTTATGATCTTTTCCAATCTGGCTTCAGACCTGGCCACTACCACAACTACCATAGGTCTCCTTGAAGCGACTTTTTTTTAAGTATAATTATCAATGTTGTAAGAAGACTGAATAAATTTTATTTTATAAATTTTATTTATATTTAGTTTTAACTCGTTCTTAAAACACCAGTGGTTGAATGCATTTAAATCTTTTTGTAAAAGACAGACATCCTCATGGGTTTCAACCTTTCGCATAATTTTTAAGGCATCCGCAAACAAATATGGGGTAGAATATTTTGGACACTCAGTCATTTATAAAAATATTGAACAGCATGGGACCTAAGTGAGAGCCCTGGAGTGCACCAGATGTAATATTATAAGAATCAGAACAATACTTTTTAACTGCAACAAAGAATGTTCGATTTTGTAATTAAGACGACTGCCAGTGCAACAAATTTCCCGAGAAGCCATATTTAGAGAGCTTACCTATCAATAATGTATGTGATACGGAGTCAAAAGCTTTAGAGAAATCAGAATAAATGACATCAGACTGCTTACGTTCGTCTATCTATATATTGTATCTATATATATTAGCGCTGTACTGCGATAATTCTCGATAGATAGGGGTCCAGTGGTTCAAATGCGTGCGGCGAATAATTGTTAATGCGTCCGTATGGTTTGAGTGCTGCAATGGAAAGGGCCGTGGTCCGGGAAGAGGTCTAGTCCTTGACTAAATATTAGTTAAAATTAGGGTATAATAATATATAAGTGCCACTGGCTAGTGGCGCGAACATTGCCCCCGGCCTAAAAACCCTTGGCTTTTACAAGAGAAGAATTTTAGGGGATAGAGTAATTATAAACTAAAGGTATAGGGTCTAATAGCAAATTATATAGGCGATAGCGAGGAGCAATGGTGCGATTAATGCGAAGAAGTAAGACACATAGGCGGACGACTGGTCTTTTGAACACGCCGGTCGCCATTTTTACTGAAGCCACTCTACAGATGTCATCATGACCAGAATAAGTAGCTATAACGACACTGAGAGGCCAGGATAGCGGAGGTATATTATCAGTGATAATAAAAACAATAGAACCTATCATTATAGGATTTGAGGGCGTATTCCATTTTCCTCTTGAATAAAAACAGCGAATATACTCTTAACTTCCATCGTTTTAAAGCGTTTAAGGCAAAGCGTTTTAACACATGTGCAGATAAATCAGTAACTTTGCAAGCGCGTAAATAATTAAGCGATGCAGTCATTAAATCAGTGGCGGGCGTTAAATCAGTGGGTTCAGAAGGATCCTCACTCATTAATGTTATCGGCCATGAATTTATTACACTTTTAATTTGCGTGATAACGGTTATCATTTCTTCATATGTAAGCACTTGTGAACCTATGGATTAAGATTATTTTTAATTGTCTTTACAAAAATTTCAAAATTTCCTCCAAAGTGCGGACTTCGAGATGGATTAAATTTCCAACTAATGCGATTTGCTGATAATTCATCTGAGAAAGATCTATTATATTCATCGGAATTTAAAAACATGTAAATATCCGATAAGGCGTTTTTGGCACCTAAAACGGTCCTAGCGTTGTAACAATACATAGTGGAAACTGGCCCACAGCGTGCGAGAAATCGTTTAAAAACGGCTAAATATTAAAGAAAATCACATTGACGTGCGGCTACAGATAAAATATTGCGTTTGGTGACAGGACGATCTTATATGTTCACGGTGAACATAAATGCGATGTATTTATGTTAGGGCTAGGTAATCATTGTAAGCCTAAAACCTTCAAGTTTGCGTCAGGCTGATCAAAATTAATGTTAGCCGTATGCCGGTCAGCGATTGGAAGATATGCTATAAGCTCAAGAAAGTTGCTGGCCCACTTTACAAGCTCAAAGCCCCCAGACGCGGCAACCAATCAATATGAATCGATCGTATCAAAAGGGCGCGCATGGCGCGAAATGTTGAAAGGTGGGAAAAATAATTGAACTGACCTCATCCAGTCCCCAGTCTACACTCGCAGGCTGTGATCTTCTTGAAACGGTCTTCAAGCCAACGGCCTTCTAGCAATCCTTATTTTATGATCTCTGACGAAGTACTGGAATGGTTTTCTTCATATCTTCGAGGACGCCAACAGTCAGTAATCATAGGCAACATCAAGGTGGTAAAATATAGAAACTGATGTTCCTCAAGACCGTATTCTCTCCCCACTTTTATTTTCAATTATTATATATCTCATTACAAATAAACTTCGGAAACGGAACTGATGACTTGCAAATATATACTCAATCTCCCACCTATCTCATTTTCAACAACTCAACTATTCTTATCAGTTTTTCAACTATTCGGTTCGTTTTTAATCAATGAAAATATGACCACGCATCTTCCTACCATGCACAGCTTCAATTGTCACGTTCCGTCCCAGAATGTGGTTTTTTTATAAAAGAAAAAGAACCGATGTCGACAACAAAAAGTATTTATTTTAAAATGGGTCGAATTTAAAGGCCGTCGGGTTTTACGCCACAGGTCGATACTCTCCTGGCGGTGGCGGTTAGGTTCACATGTTTAGGGCAACGATCCTCGAGCTGTTCCAGGCCGTAGCGCGCATCAGGTACGGCCATCAGGAAACGCTGGGGAAGTGTAGCTGGTCTTCTGGTCAGGAGAAGGTAGTGTCGGCGATATCAGGTACCGTATGTAAATTTCAGGCATAAATTTGCATCCTGTGAATAACGTCCACTTACTTTTATAACTAATAGCCTCCGCTAATAGTGCATCCACGTAGTCGAGCGCCTAAGAAGAGGAGCCGAAAGCAGAGTGGTATGAGTGTTCACTATCATAACGTAGTTACATTTTAAATTTAGAGAACAAAGAACGATTAGCATGACTTGCAAAAATTTTCATTTTGAAAAAAAAAATGTTAGATGTTAAAAAATAGTTTGAGATAAGCATTAGAGAGGCGTTTATATATGTTAACTCTACAAAAGACATAGACATATACTTTATTTTGACAAAAAACACAACACTCGAGTATAAACCAAAAATAACAATGATAAAAAAATATCATTGGTGAACATTACAACAATAACAAGGAAATATGAAAATAAATACAAAAATAAAAGCAATACTTAGTATAAGAGTTGAAATATTATTAAAGATTACATACAACAATTGGCTGTAGATTATTTAGCGTGCCCTGTTTTTATGTCAAAAATGGTCTCCACTCAGCATATAATGCAGCTAATTGCTACGTAACTGGTTTTCTGTCGAGCCGTCTCGATAGGGGTTTGGTGTAGTATGTTATTGTATATACCTACATATGTAGTGTGTTATTTGTGTAGAGCCTTAAAAGTAAATAAATATTAAAATAATAAAAAAAATCAGAAAAGAAAAATACTATGACGTAGACCGATGTCATGTACTGTTCTATATATGTATATATTAATGTCGCAAGAACTAATTTAAAACATGTTCTACTAAGTAGGTAGGGAGCACGCGTCTGGTATAAACCAAGCTTTTCTGATATTTTCTATATATATATATTGATTCCCAAAAGATATTGTTTTACTTTAAATTTAAAATTAGCTATATTTCTTAGGTCTCTTAAAGGTGGAGGTATATTGTTCCAGCATTTAGACGCGGCGTACCTAAAGCTCCTCCTGAATAAAGCTGAATGGTGTTTAGAATGCAAAATACCGACTTTTTATCAACTCTTGACCGACCACTCAGCCATTCAAATTTGCGTTAGAGATAGATTGGGCGACCTGTTTTAAAAACCTCCAATTATAGAGTTAAAACATGAAGTTCCCTGCGTAGACTAATTTTTAACATGCTGGCATCGTTCATAAAAGAGGTGACATGTGTATGTGACGGTATGTTAAAACAGAAGCGCGCGCACTTATTTTGGACGCGCTGAATCAGCTGTTCCGTTCTTGCTCATAATCGAGGTCCATAAATAGCGTCTCCATAATTGAGCCTCGACAATACCAGAGAATCACATAACTTAACGCGTGAGCTCTTACTCAGGTAATCACGCACCCTATATAAAAATTATAATCTATTAAAGCAATTACGCACACTTTTGAGGAGGTGATTTTCAAAACGCATTGCATTGTCCAGTGTGATACCTAAGTTGCGCGCGGGTTGTCACCCCATTGAAAAGGTCAAAGAAGCCCGAGTTTATTTTGATAATAGGATCATATGCAAGAATACTTCTAGATTGTATTTTAGTTTCAAGTACATAAATTTAGTTGGGTTTAGAATCGATCTATTTTTGCGAGACAATTCGCTAATTCTATCCAAGTCACTGTTCAAATTTTGCACAGCCTCGTCTGTATTTTCTGGTCTGGTATTAATGTAAAGCTGTAAATCATCGGCGTAAATTTGTAATTTACAATATTTTATATTATTTACTACATCTGCAGTGTATACCTTGAACAGAATAGGTCATAGGATCGAACCCTGCGGAACACTTCAGTCAACAGTGGCCGGTGAAGATCTTAAAATTGAGCCGTCCGCGTTACGTATGCCTTAAGGCATTCTCTCCCAGTCAACCCGGGGAGTGGAAATAAATTATGGTAGGTGCAAAAAAAATTAAGAAGTAAAAATAAGCTTTAAAAACAAAATTCATATCACACATAAACATAATTAATAATACATATATAAATACATATAAATATATAATTAAGTGAATGATAGTTGTACAATAATAACTAAATAGTTTATCCAGATTTCTTTAAATAGTGTTCGCGAAGTAAACGCTTAAATAACACTTTGGTAGAGGCTTTTCAAATGTCCTCAGGCAAAGAGTAGTGTCGCCCGGACTGTGAAAGAGTTACCAGAGAAGCTAGTATTATGTTGAGGAACAGATATTTTTAAAATTTGCGAAGGACGGAGAACTCTTTCATTGTTTGGCGAAAGATATTGAAAATTATCTTTCAAATAGGCGGGTGAAGCAGAGTCATTCAAGATAGAAAAAAGAATAATCAACATTCTAGAGGAACACCTTTGTTTTACCGTAATCCATTTTAGGCGTGAACGGTACGGTGTGATGTGAGCATATTTTGGAAGGGCGAAAATATATCTAATACAGTTATTTTGTAGGCGCTCCAGTTTGCTTAGAAGTTCCAGACGCAAGTCTAAATAGCAAGCATAATCAATTATTGGGAAGATAGGAGCCTGCACAAGCATGAGCTTAGTTTCTAAGAGGGGGAGGGGGAGAAAATTCTTCAGAAGGTACAAAATTCGTAAAGTTGCAAAAACCATACGGCTGACGTCGGCGATCTGACCTGCCCAACTCATAGTACTGTCCATGATGAGGCCAGGGTTTTTTAAACTGTTTGACCATGGAATGGTTTTGCTTTCGTAATGTACATATATAATCTCTAAAAGTATATTACATAGTTAAACCATTTCAAAACATAGCTTTGCGTTTACTCGGTTAATTTACTAAGCTGCAACTTAACCATTGGTGTGCGAGACGACACTTGCAATTTATAATTTATTTACTATAGTTAAGCAATAAAAATGTAATTTACATGTTATTTGAATGAGGTACGATCACCAAAAAGTCTTGCTTTACACCTTAAGGGCTATTTTCTTTGCAGGGTGTGCTCCGACCAGTCGGACACCCATTAGTTCTTTTTTTTCTGTCCACCAATAGAATTTCAAAGAGAACAACAACGCAATTACAAAAAACATTTCAGTTACTAAATATTATTCTCACTACTTGTTATGAATTCAAATTTAAAAGTTTGTAGAAATTAGTCACTATACATTTTCTGAACATCGTGCTGTAACCAGTTGGTCGTTTGGCTATTCAGATATGTAATGATAATCATGTCATTTTTGAATACGCGAAAATTACGTATGATCTAACAACACACATTTATCATATTTATGGTTTTAATTTTTTTGTAATATACCGCGCGTCATGTGTAAAAAATCGCCCTCGTAAAAAAATGTTTTAAATTTTGTTCTAAAATAGCTTTATTAACCGACTTCAAAAAAGGAGGAGGTTCTCAATTCGACGAGTATATTTTTTGTTTTTTTTTTATGTATGTCACGCATAACATTTTACCGAGTAGTCCGATTATGATGATTTTTTTACTACAAAAGGGTATATTGGATCGGTTGGCCGCAGATAGAAAGATGTCCTAGCGTCTTGTACTGGCGGACGTGTCTGTTCCATTTAGATGTTTTCAGTGTTGGTTCGCTGAGGGAACGGGAGAAGTGTACTGCTACACTTTTTTCAGGATTGACCTCTATTCTCCAATTGCGAAACCTGGTCTGAAGTGTAAAGTGCCGTGTCGTCCGCGAAAAGCGCGAGACATTCGGCGTTATTGGAATATCGCTCGTGTAGAGCGAGAAGAGTAGCGGTGATAGTACGGAGCCTTGCGGGACCCCGGCCCTGAGGGGGCGATTGGTCGATAGTGTGCCGTCTATTCGATATCTAAAAAAGCGATTCAACAGGTAGGCTCGTAAGATGTGTACGAGCCTGTCTCGCACTTTGAGAGTGTACAGCTTGTAAATCAAGCCGTCGTGCCATACTTTGTCGAAAGCCTTTACGACATCGAAGAAGACGACGCCCATTGTAATTGGGCGTACGCTATTTTTATGTAGACCGCCCAGAATATGCTCTGTTAGCCGGTGTAATTGTTGGGGACATGAATGGTTCGGACGAAATCCGAACTGTTCATTTGGGATAAGACTATTAGAACAAAAGTGGCTTTTTAGCCGCGCGAGTATTACTCGCTCGTACAGTTTCCAAAAACAGTTTAAGAGATTTATTGGACGATAACTTGACGGGAGATGGGGAGGCTTACTAGGTTTTAGGATGTCTATTACGATGGCCTCTTTCCAGGCATCCGGGAAGGAGCAGCTGGAGAGAAGCACGTTAAAAACGCTAGCCAGTACACAGACGATCGGGCCTGGGAGCTTTTTAATGATTTTATTTGAGATCTGGTCTGGGCCAGG
>JAOCPS010846060.1:0-18913 GCA_025505425.1 Graphium colonna
ATTCAGCAATATTTTAGTAATAAATGATGAATTTTTCCTAATCTGGCAAATTTCACCCACATTGGAGTATGCGTTTTTACAAGTTGTCAAAACACACATGTCTAAATGTATGCATCAATCACTTTGACACAACTTGTTTGACAACGCTTCATCTTATTTACCAATCTGAGATTTTAGCATTATTAAAACAGCCATGAGAACTCAAATTGTTATTTGACAAGACCACGTTGGGCTTAGAGGATCTCTTTGCAATCTCGTCACAAATTACTTGGTTTAATGCAGTTAAACATGTGACTTGATCCTTTCAATGTACAGTAGCGCGAAGTTTCTTAGTAAAATGATATCTGCCCTTTGTATCCGAAATGTTTTTAGAGGTAAAAATTTAAAAAAAAATATGAAGGGCGGTGGTACTTCCTAAGGTGAGCGTGGTAAAAAGATGTTATGCTCTATCACCTGGAATACCTACTTTCTGTTTAAAGATTTTTATTCGTTTGTTACAGATATTAACGGTTTTCTAAGAAAAAAGTAATAAAAAATCTAAGCAGACAAAACTTTGACATCACGAATAAAAGTGTATTTGTTTTGCTAGTTGCAGAGAATTATGATCTTCAGCTATCCCATTCATTAGATAGAATCGTCATATGGTATATGTACATTCTCTAAGACACACCTTTTCCGAAGAAAATACTAGAGCTACGAAAATTTCATTGATGTCGTATATGTCGAAAATGCTTCTTAAATCTCGGCGTGTTGTACATATCGATGGAAGCCACTTACCTACAGAGTATTTAAAAACCACTACTTCATCTTCCGACTTAACCACCATTCTCGTTGAGATCCGCGAATTATAGAGGGACTTAAATAACCTTAAACAACCCAGTTAGGAAATATTGTCATTAAAACAGTACATACAAGACTTAAAAAACCAATTGTCATCCACCACTCAGACGTTACTTGATTGTAACAATCAACTAACCGCAAAAAACGTAGAAATACTTGAGCTGAGAGCTCTTGTGTCTGACCACCATCGAAACTACAACGAAAAAGAGCAACTCAGCCTGAAAAACAAAGTTGAGATAATAGGGGTACCTGAAAATCCGCATGAAAATACGTGGTTATGGTCACCGCTAAAAAAATTGGAATTGACGTCTGTGACATGGATATTAACTCAGTGTTTCACAGAGGTCCATTAGGCAAGACAGCTACTAACCAGTCGAACGAAGGGGTATATCAGCGTCCTGTTTTTGTCAAGATGCTACAAAAAATCGACGCAATCTTAACAGTGATGATATAGTTCTTGGCACTTCAAACGCAGTGTATGTAAATGGAAGGCTAACAAAAATTTATCGTTATTTATTTCGTGCTGCTAAGTCCGAACTCCGTGCTAAGCAGCATGATTTCAAATATTGCTGCATCCGTAACGGTGACATAAATGTGCGAAAAGCTCCGGGTAAACCCCCGATACTTATTCGCTCAGAAGAAGAATTGGAACGACAGATTGGTCCGTCTCTTCGTACATCCACCAACGTCAGCGAAGAAACAACCACGAACTTTCCAGCAGCTTGCAGCACTAGTAACGTACAGTTTTTATCAAGTTAAGCCCGTTTTCAATATTTTATTTTATTCACTCTTTTGTTATTCTTTATTTTACTTCTATTGCGTAACATTATATTTAATTATACTCTATGTCATAATATGTACAGAAAAACATAAAAATCAACACTTATATAGTTAACCTCACACTCACTATATTATTGCCACCTTTCATAATACAAGCAGAAATTACAACCAAAATGAAGGTGTTGTGGTATGTGTAAAATCCTTTTGGAATGCCCTTGCTAGTGAACCAAATATTGAAGAAGCTGTTTGTTAATTGAACTGTCAAATATTTCCATTATATGTGTCTATCGCTCACCTTTTGAAAATACTTAAAGGTTTGCATGTTCTCTTGTTTCTACTATTAAAACCATAAAAAGGGGAAACTGTGTAATCCTCGCAGGAGATAATTATAAATATCTTAAATAGTGATAACGCCCATACTTCAAACTATCTTTGCACCATGGCAGAATTAGACCTCATCTTTGTTATTAACACAACTACACGAGTTACATATTCTTAAGATCATAAAATTATAAAAACAATTATAAAAACAAAATACAAAGAAATGATTGGTTTAGTGTGCAAAACGGGCATTACAGATCACAATATAGCTATCCTAGGTTTGAAATGCGCTAGAGCTGAAAACGTTAACCGAATTCGCATAAAATCAACGATTGACTATTCTAATATCGGTGTGAAATAGATTGGTCTAATATTTACTCTATAAAAGATGTTGACATAGCAACAAGAATTTAGCAGAATAATAACAAATTGTCCAAATGAATACTACCACTGTAAATATTTCTCGAGATCGGTATATTATCAAAGCATGGATTACACCCGCTTACTGAGGAGATGCATGAAAAAGAGGGACAAACTTCATCTTGACCTTAAAAAACGTTACAAATACTCAGAAGGCTTAAAATATCCTATGAAAGTAAAGAATTGTCTAAAAACCAGAACGTCCCAAAAAAAACTTTGGGAGACATTTAAAAAGTTTCTGGGAACCAACGACTCTGTTCTACTTCAGTGCAAACAAGCTCACTCGATTCTGTTAACACCTGTAATGAATACTTTTCTAACATCGGAAAGAAACTTGCACATAACTTGTTACAAAAATCTGACAATGCAAAACCGCCACATAAACCGAGCGGGCCGACAATAACACCAAAATCTTTCTTTCTACTTCTTACGGACGAATTTTAAGTGTTCCAAATTATAAGAGGGTATAAAATAGTAGCGCACCTGGTAGCGATGTTATAACCAGCACCTTATTAAAATTCATTACACCAGAAATAGTAATACCTCTTACACATCTACTGACACATTGTCAGTACCAATCCTTCTGCAAAAACTTGAACGACTAGGTGTCAGAGGCTTTCCCTTGAATTGGTTTCGCAGCTATCTAACAAACCGCAGCCAATATGTTAAAATCGGAAGATTATGTAGTTTTAATTTCCTAATCGATTTTGGGGTTCCTCAGGGTAGTGTATTGGGCCCTGCGCTGTTTTTAATATACACCAATGATATCATGGATGCTATTGAACACAAAACTGACATCATTTGATATGCTGATGACACGGTAATTGTATGTCATGGAAGTACTTGGTCCGAGACTATAATAAAAAAGATTACTTGATAAGAATCTACTTACATTAAATACGGTAAAGACAAAATACACGTGCTTTCACAAAACAAAACATACTCAACCTCAACAACATCAGAACATGCAATTGTAATAAAATTATGAGTATCTTGGCATAACATTGGTCGAAAACCTATCCTTTAAAGTCTATATTGCGTCCTTAGCCTCCAGAGTTCGCAAAGTAACTCACATTGCCCACCGCATTCGCCACGTAGCAGATCTTAGCACACTACGCTTAATATATTTTTCACTCTGCGAATCCCTGATAACATACTGCATAACTGCACGGGGCGGATCAGGTAAATGTACAATGAAAATCATCGAACGAGCCCAAAGGGCTGTACTAAAAGTATTATTGAAAAAAATAGAAGATACTCGACCAAAGCTCTTTACACTGGCTTTACGGGCAAGTGATGATAGTACGTCAACTTTTTTTTTAAATATAGTAATAATGCAACACAAAAAGGTACTCCTATTTAGAAACTATAAAAAGTTAGCAAAAAAGCGTTTATATAAAGTACCCATTCATTAAGTAAACACAACCTTTGCCCAAAGATTTCCCTATTTCTTAGCTCCTTTTGTATATAACAAAATTCCGTCTAAATATAATGTTAACTGTCACACAAATAAATCAAAGAAAATACTTACGACTGCTCTTCTGGGACTAACATACTAAGATAAAAAAAAATTACTAAATATAACGCGATAAATAGGTAAAAACAGACAAATAACATAAACTTACACACACACGCACGCACGAACACACACAAGTGCGGGCACGCGCGCCACAATTACGCCAATACCTTTATTTTAATTGCTTTATATATTTTTGTAATATTATTTGACTGTTTCTTGATATTTACTACCAAAAAATGTTTCTGGCAACCTCCTGAGGTAGACCTTACTATACATGCTAGGCCTAGTGTGAGGATATAGTCCTCACACTAGGCCTAGCATGGTATATTTTGTAATATGTCCTCGTTCTAATGTCTTCATAATATTTCTTGGCAATATTGTACCGTAAATCAACATGTATGTGATCATTGGAATTAAATAAAGAGAATTATTATTATTATTAAACAACGTACGTAGTGTGAACCTTGATTTTGTTAACAGTCTGCGCCGTATCGCTGCGTACGCGACAAGAAGCCTGTGATCACGCACACATACTTCGTGTGCTTGTAGTAGTGCAACCGATTCGTTTTTTCGGTTGTTCTAAGTAAGCTCTCTGTACGTTATCTACTCCTGTGTTTCGCACAACCTAAAGCATTCTGCGTATCCAGTACCGATCAGAGCCCTGCAATGCCTTCTACTCCTGGCTTGCCAGTATAACTACAATTATGAATCCTGTTATCCTGTTAGTCAATTTTATAATTTCCTAAAGAACTATTTCATACGAAATATCCTATTTTCTTACGAGTGAATTTTATGTTTTCCTAAAGAAAAAAAATAACAATTATTAATTTCGAAAACTATTTCATATGTAAATAACTGTTTCTACTTCTTACCTATATTTTCCTTAAAGGAAAACATTTACAATTTTATGTAGTATCCTGTTTTACCGTGTGTGGAATTTACATTTCCAAAAAAATATCCAATATTCTTTTTTTGTGTGGATTAATTAAAATTCAATCATTGACATCTAAATCAATTTATATTTTCCTCCTTATAGCTTATACCATATTATTATGTGCTGAATAGTAAACCATAGAACAACTAAAGACGAACATTAATTAATTTAATAATTATTTCATCCGTTGTTATTCAATGCAGTACATATTGAGTTAAGATACGATTAACCATTGTGTTGTTAAAATTATAGATAAATTCCAGTCACAACATCCATCGTCCTACCCAAGAAATTGCATTGCTTATCCATACTTTAAACTATAAGCTTCACACCTGTGTCCATCTATTAATTTTATTTTAATTAATTGCTCCCATTATTTTTGCCGCTTTAATTTAAATATGTGAAAATCGGATTCTAAGAAGGATTTAAGGGAAGGAGTAAGAAATGATGAAATTTCTTTAAATGTTATTTTATAATTTATTAAATCATATGATGGTAATCGTGACAAATTAACCGCATTCTTAAGAAATTACGATAGTGCTATAAAGTTTGCCTCGATGTCACAACAAGATATAGTTTTCCGATATATATTAAGCCAACTAGAAGTTAAGGCCGAAAATACATGTGTCAATTTTCACCTAAAAATCGAAACTTGCTCACGGAAAATTCTTACCGAGGTCATGGTTTCAAATATAAAAAGGGTCAGGTAGGTAAGCCGCCATGGAAGATTTAGCTCTCCATATGTTTACCCTAGGTTTACGTCCTGAATTGGCCGTTGTCAGATGTAGAGATCCCAAAAATCAACATCGCTGAAATAAACTTAAAATCAAGCACGTTAAAAAGGGTTATTGTAATTAAAAAACCTGACGTTAAATATTTTTCCAAAAGCTAACATCCACGTCTAGGAGTCTGCTGTTTTGCAAATATTGCAAAGGGACAGGACATACTATTGACGTTGTGGGATCGCAATCACACCCCACCAGCCCCAAGCTCAAAGCTCTCTTGTTAATAAAAAAAAAGAATAAGGTAATTCCAAATGTAATAATCCAGATGAATGTTAATGACAAAACCACTTACCTCCCATATCGATTCCGGTGCGTCGCTCTGTCTCCTGAAAAGGGAGACAATCAATCAAAAAAAAAAACCTGTAATCTAGTAAAAAGAACATTTAAAATTAAAGGAATCGATTAAAAATGAATCCTTAGCCAGCGTTGGTTTTGTTTTTTTTTATGGAGAATAAGGCAAACGAGTAGACTGCTCACCTGATGTTAAGTGATAACCGCCGCCCATGGACTCCCGCAACACCAGAGGAGGTACAAGAGGGTTGCCGGCCTTTGAGATAGGAGTACGCTCGTTTCTTGAAGGTCCCTAACTCGTATCGGTCCGGAAATATCACTGGCGACAAATTACTCCACAAGGAAGTCGTGCGTGGCAGGAAATTTCGGCGAAATCGCACGATTGTGGACTGCCAACCATTAAGGTGGTGTCGGATGGTTTGTCGCGTAGTACGATGGGCAAAAATAGCAGCAGGTATTAATTCCTCGGAACACTCCCCACGGTAAATACGGTAGAGGACTCAAAGAGACGCAACGTCCCTTCGCAGAGCCTAAATATCGAGCCGACCGGAAAGATCTTGGTCGTCAACAATTCTAGAGGCTTGACGTTGAACGCAGTCAAATAGAAGGAACTGGTATTGAGGTGCCCCAGCCCAGAGATGAGAGTAGTATTCCTTTAGTGGGCGATCTTCCGCTTTGTACAGTTGTATAAGATGAAACGGTTGGAAATACTGCCTAACTCTGCTGAGGACGCCAAGTTTTTTAAACTAGCTTGGCCTTACCTTCCAAGTGACCGCGGAATTAGACGTTATTTGATATGTCAACGCCAAGAATTCCGAACGATGCTGTGGCTTCCAGGGAAGTGTCTATGAACCGAGGAGACATTTTAAAGGGTTTCTTTTTAGCGGTGAACGCGCAAATTTGTGTCTAGTGTGGGTTAAACTGAACTAAATTTAGTTGACCCCAATCCGAGATTTTGCTAAGCAAAGCCTCGATTTCAGACACAAGTTTGTACCGGCACTCGTCGACGCGGTCCTGAGAAATATTTGCCCGGCTAGTATACAAAGTGTAAACAGTACTGTCATTTGCATAGCAATAAATGTTACTGATGCGCAACGAGTCATGCAGAAGAAACAGTGTGGAAGATAGCACGCAGCCTTGTGGGACACGAGCATTCACAGGCTTAGTATCAGAGCATGCTTCGTCGACAACAACCTTAATGCTCCGATCTATGAGAAAGCTGGTTATCCGTTCGCAAAATTTATCAGGAAAGCCGTAGGATGATATCTTGAAAAGAAGCGCTCTATGCCATAGCCGATCGAAGCCATTCGCTACGTCCAAATCAACCGCCAGGGCCTCCGCCTTGTTCTCAATCGCTTCCGTCCATCGATGGGTCAAGTACACAAGTAAATCACCAGCCGACCTACTTTTGAAATCCGTATTGTCGGTCATTGATCAGCAGGTGATCTTCAAGTTACTTCAGGAGCTGGGTGACAATAACTTACTCTATATCGCACGTCCTCCGCACAATAGCGGGAATTCCATCGAGCCCACTGGACTTATGGATGTTTAGGGAGACAAGTGCTTACCGCATTGCACTCAAGTGGAAGCGGACCTTCCGCTTTGACTGCTCACAGCACTGGATTGTCGGCGGCGCATTCCCCCCATTATCCATAGACGAGTTTGACGCAAAAAGAGTGCACAGAAGATCGGCTTTCTCTTTTGCAGTTGGGGTCATAGTCATTCCCGCTTTGCAAAGATGGTAACGATGGCGTACAGAAATTCCCTTGAACAGATTTGGCAAGAGACCAAAACGCACGGGTACATGAAGGCGAATGGCGAATCAATCTCTTGTCAATTGTGCCAATGTGCTCTGCTATAAGCCCAATATATTTCAGATTCTTTATTTATTTTCAATTGTATTGCTCTATTAAAAGATAATAATCGAATCAATGAGACTGTCTTAAACACTTCGGAAAAACCAACTACCGTAGCTTCTAATCTTTCTCTTAATTCATTTGCATAAATACCATTAAGAATTCTTCTAAATGTAATCCCATGACGACCTCTCTTGATAAAATCCAACAAGTTCTTGACCAGTTACATACATCTCATTAGAATATTAAGGAAAGGTACGCTCTCTATGATATCTGTGCTGGATATTCCGACGTATTTCAATTCCCCGGCGACCATCTTACTAGTACCAATGCTCTTAAACACGATATTAAAACCGATTCTTCTACTACTATCCGTGTGAAATCCTATAAATTCCCAGAAATTCGCAAGGAAGAGGTGAAATCTTAAATACAAAAAATGTTATATCAAAAAATCACTCAAACTTCTACATCTCCATGGTCTTCTTCTACATGGATAGTTCCTAAGAAAATAGTTGCGTTCGGCAAAAGAAGTGGCGCATTATGATAGACTATCGGAAACTCAACAATATCGCAATCGGCGAGAGGTGTCCATTACCTGAAATTAATGAAATCTTAGACCAGTTAGGTAAAATTAATACTTTATCACATTAGACCTCGCATCGAGTTTCCATCAAATTGAAATTAATCCTTAAGATGTTCCAAAAACTGTCTTCAGTGTAAGAGAAGGGCATTTTGAGTACCTAAGGATGCCGTTTGGCCTCAAGAATGCCCCGGCGACATTCCAGAGGCTCATGAATACCGTTTTAACCAGCCTTCAAGGCATCCACTGTTTCGTCTATTTTGACGACATAGTCATTTATTTTTATGATCTAACCGCTCATAGTCTCCCAAGTATTCAAAACATATAAGACAGTTTTCCTTGAAATTATAGCCAGATATGTAAGAATTTCTACCGACGAAGTAACTTATCTTAGCCATAACATTATTGAAGAAGGTATCCAACCAAATCCAGAAAAAATAGATCCGTAAAACTATTCCGTATCCATAAATGTCAAAAAGTCATAAAATCGTTCCTGGGGTTAGTTTCGTATTACTGACGATTCATTCAAGATTTTTTAAAACTATCGAAGCGAAAGATATCCCGTTTGCCTGGACTAACTAGCAACAACTATCCTCCGAAACATTAAAAAACGAGTTAATCACAACACCAATCCTTATCTATGCTGATTTTTCTAAACCATTTATATTAACTTGTGACGCGTCAACCTTTCCAATCTCAGCAACATTCTCACAGGGTGAAATAGACAAGGACCGACCAATTGCTAAATAAGGCTAAAATAAATTACAGCGTCACAGAAAAAGAATATCTCGCAATAATAATTGGTACAAAATTCTTCCGTCCATATTTATCTGGACATATGTATACTATTGTCACCGTCCATAAGTCACTTAAATGACTCTTTAATTGCAAGGATCTTAACTCGCAAACTAATTCGGTGGAGGCTAAAACTCGAAGAGTATCAATATAATGTAGAGTATAAAAAAGGAAAATGTAATGCTAGTGCACACTCAAGATACCCTCTAAATCCTGTCCAAAAAGTTGTTTCTAATAAACTACTTGCCGAAAATCCTGAAAATTTAACAATAAGTACATAATAATCCAATATCTTACGCTAGGGCAGAAGAATCGAGTGAATGCCTCATCCATTTCATGACATTGTTCGGCATAACAGAAACTATTTTAACTGATCACGGGGCAAATTTTACCGCAAACCTCTTTAAAGAAACTTGTACCTTTCTAAAAATTACAAACACAAGGGGCACTAGAACGATCCCGTTCAACACTCAAAGAATATTTGAAATCCTTTGTAAACGAAAACCAAACTAATTAACTAGGATTCGAAAAGTTGTCTTTTTAGTCGTCAGATCACAGATCGAACAGATTATTTAATAAGTTTATTCGGCCGTCTAGCGGACGAATAGTATAAAATTATTCATCCGACTACCGGACGAATGGCGTCATATTTAATTGTCCGCCAGACAAATAATAATTTGTTTTACCGTTCGACAAATTATATATTATTATTCGTCAAAAAAAGAAGAGAAAATCGTGTTCTAGAGTCAAATGCCTTGTTGAAATCGAAAATGCTAGGTAGCAATTCTGTTGTGTTATTTTGATTTCTGTAATCTTAGTCTAAGGGCTTGAAAATTTAGAATGATCATACTGACAGTTTTTCGGCCCCGCCCATTTTTCATAGTGTAGTTTTCTCTTTGTAGTCACCCATAGCGAATAAGCATAGATTGTGGAAAATCGCTCTTTAAATGAAATAAATCGAATAAAAAAATTATCCATTAGGTAATTATATATATATTTTTTTTTTGTAAATACGTTATATGTTATCAAGCCATTAATGAGAAAAAATATTTCTTTCATTGTAATTAAATTATAGTGATATATTACAGGCATATATTCATTTATTTCTGTACAATGCTTATAAAGGAATAATAACGTCAGTTTACATGTTTTTGTTCACGAAAGGTAACAAGTGAAACTTGTATAAGATTGTATAAGACTCCTTATTGTGGGCGTAAATCGTCATTCCAGTGCGCATCTCATGATTCACAAGGTGGAACGTCAGGGTCATAAAAATAAATATTCAAATTTCAACATTTATTTTAACAATACACCTCGTTAGCCAAGGGTCCAGATCGCATCAACATCTGCTAATACTTGTTCAGGTGAAGAATGCTTATGAAACATAAAGTATCCCTGGATTTGTGCTGGGCTGACCGGCTTCTCCTTAGCTACAACTCTGAAAAAATATTTATAAAAACTTTTTTATTCACAATGCATTTTAGCCCGCTCCAAGAAAAGGAGGATAAATGTTCTACTATATGTATCTTATCTATTTATTTGTCCCGACTTCCCTATTCATTATAAACAGAATTTAAGAATTCTTTTTTTACTGAAATAATATGTTTTCGTGGTAGTGTTATAATTTTTTTTATAACATAGTCTCTGTATTAAATAAAAATAACTTCTATGGCGTTGAAGTCGGTTTAGTAATTTTAGTATTTTTTTTTAATTTTCTGCGAAAATAACAATACAGTTGAAACCTAAAATTCGTTTAGAAATCAAATATCGATGACTATTTAGGCAAATATGTTATTCTCCTAGTTTCGTAAAAGAAAAAATACATCTTAATAAGTAAAATTATACAAGTAGCACTTCTTCACCCCTTGAAAATCAACCCCCCTTTCGATCACACACAAAAATCATTAAACTCGGCGTAGCCAATATAAAAGATATACGTTTGGTATATGTATATCTAGTACATTTTTTACTCTAAGTAGTGTGAACTATATGAGTGTATTGTGTAACTAGTTTATATTTTATCGTAACCTTAATTAAATTTCTTTGACCAAGTTTTCTTTCATTACAGACAAAGTTGGCAAATGCGCATTGGTTCACCAGATGTGAGACTAAAATCAGACAAACTCTTCTTATAAACAGGTTGATTGGTGAGCCACCTATGATATTAAAGGACAGCACTCGGTACTCGATTGTCATCATATTTATGTAGTAAAATTAGAGGCAGTTTTTGAACAAATTCTCAAATAAGCAAGTAAAGTGTGGACACAATGCCGGCGACGAACAGATGGCCAGCTGGCGCAGTTCATTGACCCGAAAACGGCACGTGTTCGCTAGGGTGCACATAGCTTTCGTGAATAATTACTCAACTTTCGATTAAGTTTACTCAGTGGTCAATGAACTTTTAATATAACATTTATACTTTATATATGATCTCCCCATATACCATCCTTGAATTTTAAGGGTGACTCACCAGTTAGCCTGTATAACAGGAAGAGACAGAACAGACATACGATAGCTGTATGTAAAAATTCTACACCATCTTAATGGAATAGGGTAGATTATCTTAATTCTTTTTTAAACATTAATTTTGTATTATCATTAATTTTGTAAGATGCAGGACTTCTACGGTTATAGAGCCGGCAACATCGCAAAAGTTGACCGTAAACAAGCTATTATGTAGTTATGCATTTATACCAAATGTATATAAGAATGAGGTCTATGGAAGACGGTAATCACTTCATGATCTTCACCCACTAATTTGAGATAAGCCACTTGCTTGTTTACTGGTAAATAAAACTATGACAAAAAGAAAGACTCACCTTGTAGCGAATGTCTTTGCAGCTACTGCATCTTTGTAAAACCTTAAAAACATAAGCTCAACTTGGTCTTGATCACAATATCCCACAAATTCCTTCATGTCCACTCTGCCTGGTCTAATTAAGGCCGGATCCAACCTAAAATAAAGTTTTATGTTTGTGTTAAATATTATAACTTATCCATAATTTTATAGAAATAATTATGGGTCATGTGATAGCTACCATTAACAGATAATTAAATTTTTCTCTATGCATCAGCAGTTTTCGAGGGTCATTGATCTGAGAGGGAATATTTAAACTTATCATTAATATTTCGAACACCGAAACAATGCCAGAGGAGGGGAATACCGCTATAATTCGCCCCCTCCATAAAAATATATATATAGGAATGTAATATAAAAATGTACCTCCCTGCTGAACACAGTATAGTAAATTCTTGGCAACCAGTTTTTAACGAGGCTGACACCGAATTTTGCTCAACAAATGTGGGCGAAAATCAGCCATTCCGGCCCAACCGGTCAACTATTGACTAAATATTCTCTTTAAAGCTGATTCATTATAAGACCTTAGAGTTCAATGTAACCACGCACCATCTTTTCATTGATCTTAAGGCTACCTACGACACTGTCCATCGACATTTGTTATATTGATCGATAACTATTGGCATATCCCATAAACTCGTGTCTCTTACGAAAATGACTATGCAGAATGCACAAAGCATGGCAAGGGTCCAGGCAGACCTTTTCAGAGCCATAAAGGTTTTAAACAAGGCTCTCCTGCCTCCTGTTCAATGTAGTACTGAACAAATGTATATGTGATGCCAAAATTTTACTTGCTGGCACTATATTTTAATCTGTGAAAATTCTGGAATATGCCGATAACCTGGACTTGGTGACTAGAGCACTAGCGGCAATGGAGGCTTACTCTGGAAAAATCTGACAAATCTGCTGAACGGTGAGTTAATATGGACAAGACCATATACCTCAAAGCAACAACGGATTCCTGTTAACCTCAACCGTCCATTACTACAGGCAAGACTGTACGTTCGCGACGGTTCAAGAATTTACGTATCTAGGCTACATTGTAAAGGCGTATCTGCTGAAATATGTAAGCGAATGATGGCTTCCAACGCCAGTTACTTTGCAACTTACTACTGACGAGGATGTTGAAACTTACACTACATAATACCTTAGACTGGTTTTTACTTATGACTCAGAGAATTGGGTACTAAGTAAACAAGATGAGCATAGCTTGTTGGTGCGGAGAATCAGAAACTCTAAGAACACAGTGATACAATATAGTGTATTTAATACAACGATTCAATTATCTGAATAAATTGATGTTTAACAAGCCAACAGTACATTTGAGCAAACCTTATCACAGACCCTCAGGAACACTAGAGAAAATAGACATATCAAAAATATGATAAAAATCTAATCACAAATTTGCTACTTTTGCTACTATGCTTTAAATCTGCTTTTCGGACTTTGATAGACAACTATTTACATGCTAATGAGACACATGGATCATTTTAAATTTTAGATAATGAGGCCACCAGCTCCTAATATCCTATTTAGAAAATTTTTTTTTGATATTATTCATCAATGGGCCTTAGAGACTTAATACATACCTTTCCAAATAATTAGTTGTCATAAATACTATCCTGGCCTCAGTAGACGCTACTCCGTCCAGACAATTTAGAAGACCACTAAATGTCACTCTATTCAGTCCTTCAAAAGCGGCTTTTTGTGTAGGGGTATCTTCTCGAGATACAAATGCGGCATCAATGTCCTCAAGTAGTATAATTGATTGTTGTGGTGCAACACTGCAAAGATTTAAAACATATATTATTTAATCATAAAATAATTTTATATTAGCTAAAACATTTTATTTAAACAGGGTGTAAATGAAACAAAAAACAGTAAGTGCAAGATGGTCTCATGCACTAAGGGTTCCATACATTTACGATTATAGTTTTTTTTATTTGCTTGTACTATAAGACACAAACTTTTCTTTCAAATATAATTATAAACTTATACTGTCTCTAGATTTAGATTTTTTTGCAAGAGCCTTAATGTATGGCATAAATGTTATTATCTTATGATTGCATTAACTTGTAATTTATTTTTTTTATATCTCTAAGAGTTTAAAGACTTAAGTATTAAGTTTTGATTTCTACTTGATACATCCATGCATTTCAGATAAAAAAGAGGTCTGGACAGAAAGCAAACTGGTCCAATAAGTGAGGGATCTTTTTATCTAATACTTTGAAGGTATCGAAAAAGACTATTTGTTAAAGTAATGAGCTAATTTAATAGTAATATGAACCTGCTAAAAGATAGCAAGAAAACAAACATCTGTTAATGAGGTAGACCAATGTAAAATTTTATTATGGTAGCATATAAATTTTATTACAGTAACATATAGAAAGGTATCCCATAAATTAAGCAGCAATACCTACAATTTTTATTGACAGACAAACATTTTTTTTTTGATATTGTAAAACTGTTATCCATAATACAAAGAAGTAACACACTTTTGTATTTATTATATTTTAAAATGTTTTAGATTCATATATTGTTATAAAGTCTTTTCTAATCATTGTTTTGTCCATTATTTTATGATAAATATAAAATGATGTCCAATTTCATGTACAGCCTGTATACACATAAATGCAACAATAAGTATTGACCCTTACTTTGCACCTTTATGGTTTTAGGTTAATGTTTTACATAACCTCGTTTTTGGCATATATTGTGCCTTTCATTGGTTAGATGTTAATGCACTAACCTGAAATATTAGCATCACTTAATATTCAATAAAAACATATAATTTGTAAATAAAACTATATAGCCTAACCTAAGAAGATGATTAAGTCTGTCATCCGTCAGGCCTCTTTCTGATAGATTAAGAACACAGATATTGTATTCCAATTCACCAGCCAATGCCATGATAAATGAAGATTTGCCACATCCCGGAGGACCATAGAGTAAGTATCCTGGCAAAAACATACTAAAATATATTATGAGGAAAGGTATTAAACTTTATATTTAATTAAAAATATGTGGAGAAGCAAACAGTTGACATTTGCAATGAAATAATTATTTTTGTAATCATCATACTGGGTTATAAAAACCAACTTACCTCTCCTATAAGGAATTCCTCGTTCTGTGTACCATTGTGGATTGCCTATAAAATCTAAGCAATCAGTAAGTATCCGCTCAGCTAAGCCAGCACGGAGAACTACACTACTTAAGGGTCGCCTCCTTCTGGGATGTCCAAAAGGACGCCATTCCGAACCCATTGCTGTGTACATGACAGTCATGCCTTCATGTTGTTTTAGTGCCATTGTTCTAGCTGTAAAAGGTAAAACATGTATATAAGAAATAATTATTTTTTACAGAAAACAGTGAAATCAATATCAAATGCTTTAGAAGCTAGTGTTTGTGAAGCAAGTTTTAGTTATTTTGATTTAAAAAAGATACTGTTGGACTGATTTTCATGAAAATTTAATGGGACCATCTCATGAGTATATTCCATAACTTCAAAAATATCCATTAAACACACATAAAACAAAAAATAAAATAACTTGATTTATAAACCTCCATTTTTGAAAACAGTAGAAAGTACATTTTAACTTTGATGTTGAATATTTACTGCCACCCATGGGTATCTATTTCATGAAATAATAGCATCATAACTAATTTATTCAGATGATGGATGTAGCTTATAACACTGATGAGATATTTATATTGGTATTTTGCTGGGCTGTGTTGATTCCTCAGTCAAAATTGCAAAGCTATTGTTTGTGGTTTATTAATGATCTATAGTAGTATTGTGATGAAAGGCTGCCCAATGCAATGATTTAATCTTTGTCTCTACAATATATTGTTAAAATTAATCAAAAACAATGTGTAAAGAATTCAATGGTGGTGGTACAATGTTACTCAGCTAGCTTACATTTAAGCTACAATTTAAAAAAAATATCGTATTCTATCACATAATAGGATAAATAAAACTTGTTTAAATTTTAATTAATTTTAGTAAACAAAATTAAAAC
Organism: Graphium colonna; assembly: GCA_025505425.1. Taxonomy (NCBI): domain Eukaryota; kingdom Metazoa; phylum Arthropoda; class Insecta; order Lepidoptera; family Papilionidae; genus Graphium; species Graphium colonna. Next base: position 15,998 of record JAOCPS010846060.1, read on the forward strand.
CTTTTCTTTTACATTTCGAGAAATCATGGTTCAAACGAAATATAGGTTTTGCCATTCAAACTGTAAATTAGGAGACTGTTATCAACAGACTTACAATTTTGGAATTTTTAGAGAAAGCTTACCCAATACTAAAACCCTAAATACACAATCCTGAACATAATAACAATCAAAACCAGCTCTAAATTTATGTAACTTTTACAATTAATTTTTAAAATCTTTTACTTTATCAAGTTTGTTCTTTATTGCAAATTCAATGTTATGTGCAGGGTATTATGTTGTTTTTAAAAAGCAAAATCTTAAAAGGGTAGAATTATAACTAACATTTTTTTTTCAAAGAAATTTAGTGCATAATTTAACATTGTACTGCAGATATTTTGAGGTACCGATTGTGTATCTATAGTTTAGTAGGTTTTTGTATCAATATTTATCCTCAATCATACAGGACCCTAAAAAAATGTTACAGCCTACATACAAAATTACACCTATCTTAATTTTAAATTAATATAAAACATAATTCAATAAATTTTCTAATAAATTAAAATAAAAAATAATTATGTAATACCTTCTTCAAGGATGTCATAATAGACTTGCTTATTTCGGCCAAATGCAGTTAAAGTTACAGTTTCAAAGGGTATGCCCATATGCAGATCTATAGTTTGCTGTTCTCTTGTTCGATCAACTTTTATCCAAGTTCCATTATAACTGAAATACATACATTAACTATAAATTAAATTATTTAATTTACTTAACATAAATAGGTATTATGTCTTAATGTGCATTTTATGTTAATATAGTTAACCTGAAGAAATGTTGGCCAACACTGGGGATAAAGTCATATTTAGTTTTAATTTGCCCTGTGTCCTTTTGCAGAAAGGATGTTTCTACACTTAAGTGTTGTGTTTGTCTTGCACCTTTTTGTGTAATCCAATGCAACAACCATTGGTAAGATTTATCACGACAGGGCACTTCTAAAGTGATCATACACTGCCTTCGAAATAAAACGACAGAGGCTTGCAATCCTTTTCGTAAAACGGCAGCCGCGGCTCCAACTCCAAATAAACCAAAACCAGCACCAAAATATGGGTTTTGTGACAATGAAGCTACATATTCTGTAATAGGCATGGCTAATAAAGTGTATTTATAATTTATTTACAATATTTTAATTAATAATTATTCGTTTAAGCTTAATATTTGATAAATTAACCTTATTCACATCATTAATTAAATGTCAAACTATAAGACTTTGACAACCGTAGTGACATTGACATTAAAATGGTCACTGTCATACTCCTAAATACGGTACATGCCGCTACAAACTGAGTAACCTATAACTGTCAAAGTGAAATTCTTTAGCAGCCATCATCGTTTGTGCCATCTTTTAGAACGAACTTGAATTTAAAAGAAGTTTATTTATGTTTTAATCTTAGATAAAGAATATGTCTAGATGGAGTAAGTAGACCGCGATCGCGTCAAAAAACATACCGGCTAATTATTAGCCTTTAGAGTCGTTATTGTCATTTTATAACAATCGCGCCGTCACTTGAAACGCACGACTTTTTAAATAAATTAAATCTTAAAAATATCTAAATGTACTATAAAAGTGTGTCGAAATTATAAAGGTCGATTAAAAACATCAAAATTTGTAACCTATGATCATAAAGTAGCATTAAACGCAGTCTCAGATATAAATACAATAAAAATAAAAGTAGTGAAAATTGTATTAAGATATATCACTTATTCCAATATTCTATAAAAAAATATTTATGTAGCTAAACGGTATTCCATTATAAAATATATAGACAACAATGAAAATAAGTGTAACTGAAACAACTTGGAAAGTTATTAAAATCAAATTGTTGGCGCAAAAATTAGGCATCTATAGTATAGAACGTATTGAATTCAAAAACTCTATTTTAAATGACCCCGTAGAAATAGCTTGTGCCTTTAATGAATATTATATAGAAGAAATGAAACAAAAAAGTCCATTAAAGACCAATCCAAGAAATTATTCGAGTTTTGACCTATCTCAATAATCTTTCTTTCTCTTCAGGTACATTTCATGCATATTAGGTCCCATTCTTTTTATTTTATATTTAAACGTCATATCTGAGATTACCAATCATGAATTTTCATGAAATTTCTTTTTGCCGACGATATTTCAAGTATGTTGACATCAAATAAAAAAATAACACAATAAATGATCATGAAACGGCCATTAATAATACTATTGACATTTTAATTGACTGGTTAAACGTAAATAATTTAAAAATAAATTAATAGTTGAAATAACGAAATTTATACAATTTACAATATGTAGCAATAATACAAATTATAATTTTAAACTTAATATATCAAAAAAGAAAGAAGTAACGGAGACTAAATTTTTACACTAAACTCAATATAAACATTGTATTTAGAATATAAACCTATATCATAGTACCGAATTAGTAGTGTACAAATGTATTTTTAGAATACCAACCAATCGACTCGTGAGGAACAAATGGATAGGTTTATAAGAAAAATCGTGATAAAGAAGTTTGGCAACATGCTAAAGATACTTTACTAATTACTTCCTTAAAAGTGACCTATATTTTACAAACTGTTTTGCAAAGTAAATTGTGTGTGAGAGAACTAGTTTCCGGTAAGTACTCAAGCCATAGTTTGGTGCCAATCTACTTTGAAACGCTTAAACGGAGGGAAATCAAAAGCCATGTTCCTATTCCGGTAATGAGTTGTAGATTTATTTGTATGAGCCTAAAAGCTCATCACTGGATGATCCAAGCGCTGTCGCCGATTCCATTGCCGATGTGGTGCTTCAGGGTATGGAACTTTATATTCTATTCTCTGTCGTCCCCATCGGCGGTAAGTCAAGACCATGGTTCAGTCGCTCCTGCAAGATAGCTTCTCGCTATAAGC
>JAOCPS010846164.1:0-18911 GCA_025505425.1 Graphium colonna
TAAAGGAACAGAGAGTGCACCTGTGTTTGCGCGTACATTTGTGCACTATAATATCTCCTGCGCAGTTGGCTAATCTCGGATTAGATTGGCCGCCGTGGCCGTAATTTCGGTCAGAAGGACTTTATTTACATAGCAAGCAAATAAAACACAGAAGAATTATTTTATTCTACACAGCTTAGTTAGTAAAAGAAACAAGCAAAAATATTCTTCAAACGGAAATTACTTTTATACTTCTTTTTGCTATAAGCAAAAATTCCCAATAAGAAACTTTTTTTATTAAAATTGGCTCAAATGAGTCGTTTATATAGAGCTTTCACTGTATTTAAAACATTATTATAAGTAATTATTTTACATCACTTATTTCACCAAAATGTATATTTGACTGTTGTTTATTAATAACATGGCTTTTAAATATATTTTAAACTGTTTAATTTAAAAAAAATATATTTTTTGTATTCAAATAAAATTATATTTAAAATAAAATATATTTAAAATAATATATTTAAAATAAAATTTAAAAATCTGATCTAAAATCTATTTTAAGTCAAATCTGACATGGACAAACGGTGTGTACTCTGAACTGATAACTAAGGAAAACTGTTGATTAAAAATACAAGTATCAGAAACTTGATTTACAATAAGCTAACACCTATGAATGCAGTTAAATCGAAAACCTTCTTTATCCGTAGTCGGTAACGTATATCGATCATGTCCATATTTTTTAGCCTATCGCACACATACAAACCTTATATATCGTATCCGACGAAAGTAAACTCACGCACACGCGCGTGGTTTTTAATTTTAAAACCGTTGTAGGTGTTAAGTGGATACGTCGCTGGGACATTAAGGACAAGTCTTTGCATCCGACTTTGCGTAGTATTTTATGAGTCTACTTTATTAGTTAAGATATAAGCCTCTATTTGACCGACTTCAAAATGAGTAAAGTTCCTATTTGATAAATGATAATTTTTATATTGATTTTTGATGAATCTGATACAGATAAATTATTAAAGATTGTTTGTTTTTAACAATCACGATACCGAATTTGATATATGAACCTAATACAAGTAGAGTTTTAGACCCAGATAAAATATATATAAATAGATGAAATATATATATAACAAATTTTTCAGTTGTTTTGATTAAAAAAAAACAACTGTTGGACTGATTTTTATAAAAAATATATATCACACAACTGCTATACTTTCACATCATTTTAAATAAAAAAAAATTGAAATATTTTCATAACTTGAGGAGGAATCAGGAAACATACATACAAAAAATAAAATTCAGTCGAATTAGGAACCTCCACCTTTTTTGAAATCGGTAGAACATATATATATTCAATGTTAAATATGACATTTTTCGTCTATGTTTACTTCTGTTGCAATAACACAAAATTATTCTTTAAAAAAAGCCATAATTTTATTTTTAGTGACGTTATTTTTCATCACTAAAAATAAAATAAACAAAACTTAACAAAGACGTCATAAAATTAAGTTTGTATGAATTTAGGGATATTGGATGGCCATGTCTACCCTTTCCTTTTCCCACTCCTTTCCCTCCCAAATCCTTTAACCCGACCCCATCCCATCCAATAAACCTATTATATCCACTCGCGACTCTCCGAATGTTGCATATGTCTATGGGCAGGACAGGATCACTTACCATCAAATGAACCGTCTGCTCGTTTATCTTCCTTTCCATTAAAAAAATCTCAAAGACCTTAGGAGTGAACATCTGCGGTTAATTTTTATGTTATTACGAGCTATAAACCAAATTACTTGATTACAAAATCAATTCGTAATTTGATCGAATTTCGAAGTGACAAACATAAGTAATATTCAACTGATACGAGAACCTCTTTTTGACGTCGGTTAAAGGTGTGATTTGACTAAAACAAAACTTGTTTATTACTGAAAACCACTTTAATTCATTTAATCACACAAATTTGATATATCTGCTTTTCGTCAGATGTTTTATTTCAAGGCTATTGTATACTGCAATGTTTTTACATTATTTAATACAATTTTTTGATTTTTTTATAGTTTTTGGATTATAAGATATTTTTTTTTACCAATAATTTAGTATTTCAATATACGGATCTGTTTTAATTAACCATGTTTAAAAAAATAGGAAGGTTCTCAATTCGAATATTTATGTTTTTATGTGACCTCGCGCATATGTCCGCCATTTATGAACCGATTTTCAAAATTCTTTTGTCATCTCAAAGGGCATTCTTCCGGATTGGCCCCATTAAATTTTCACGAAAACCGGTTCAGTACTTTTTCTTTCATATCAAAATAACAAAATTGATTTTATGTATCTTTCCGCGTATCCCCGTCATTTGTGTACCAATTTAAAATTCTTTTCTTTGTATGAGAGAGCATTCATCATAAATAGTCCCTTAAAAAATCGGTTCATTAGTTTGTTTTTTAAAATAAAAATAACAAAATTTAAGAATGTTTGCACACATCTCCGCAACTTAGGAACTAATTTGAAAAAATATTTTTTCATCTAATGGAGTACACTTCTACAATGGTCCTACAATCTTTTATACACTTGGACTTGTTTATTTTTAAAATCAAAATAACGGAGAAGATATGTTTCGAAAGTACACTATTAAGGCGTTCGAAGTCAGTTTTTGTAATTTCCTGTTAAAATAAACTTGCATTAAACCGACGCCAAAAACTCGCCAAGTGCGAGTCGGTTTCGCACAAAAAGGTTCTATACCATTTTTTCAGTTTCATGTATTGAGTATTAATAATATGGCACGGAACCCTAAAAAGGAGGAGTTTTCTGTGTGTGAATCTTTTTTATATGTGTTCGCCAATTTTTCCACCAATAGTGGATTTTTATTTAGGAGAAAGATTTTTTTTATTGAAAGTCTTTAGTAGATTTATCTTATAAATGAAAATAACTATTTTCTATAGAAAACAGTAAAAACGATTTAATACCAAGAATTACTGTTATTTATTTAAAAAGAAACTGTGTGACCAACCTGTTACTATATCCTTTGGTGGTATTGGCCCTTGCTTTGAAAGCCGGAGGTCGTGGGTTCGAATCCAGCGGGGGGACAATGACTTTGTGTTGTTGTTCCTTGATTGGAGGGCGATGCGGGCTGATCACCCGATTGCCTGAAAAGAAAGATGATTTATGCGTTGGATTGGCAAGAAAATGCACATGATCTCTCTCCGGTCGTGTCGGTTATCCGTCCCACCAGGCTGTAAGAGTAAAGGAACAGAGAGTGCACCTGTGTTCGCGCGTACACTTGTGCACTATAATATCCCCTGCGCGGTTGGTTAATCTCAGCTGAGATTGGCCGCCGTGGCCGTAATTCGTTAAATATGACGTTTAATGAGAAAAAGAATTTTTAAAAACGGTAAGAAGGATGCAGTTGAATTAAGAACCACCTCTTTTTTTAAGTCGGTTGATAACTGTGAAATAGTAATAGTGGAAGCATTTGAAATCGTATTTACATTTTTTTTAATAACATCGAGTAATAATAAAGTACTAACTAAAATTTCCATCTCTAGTCGAACTGACCTTTTTGTTATTGAACATCTGACGTAACTGCACGGCTTACCGTGTAAATAATACGAGCAGAATGCAGATTTTAGCATCAATTAAATTCCAACAAGTTCATTTTCACGAAATTTAAAAAGAAACCGACTTTAAACGCATTAAAAGTGTACTTCCAAAACATATTTCCACCATTACTTTGATTTTAAAAACAAACAACCTACTGAACCGATTTCAACCGACTTCGAAAATGTATGTTCTCAATACAAATGTTTATATTTTTTACTTTGTGAACTCCGCTATTTATGAATCGATTTTATAAATGTTTTTTTTTTTTACCTTATAGGGTATTCTTCCGGAATGGTCCTATAAAATTTTCAAGAAAATCGGTTCAGTAGTTTTTCTTTTAAATCAAAATGACAAAATTCATTTTAAGTATTCTTGCGCGTATCGCCTTCATTTTTGAACCAATTTTGAAAAATTATTTGATAGAGCAATCTTCGTAGACTGTCCCATAACATTTCAAAAGAATTGATTTATCGGTTTTTTTTTAAATAACAAATTTTACGAATGTTCGTACACATCTTCGCAAATTATGAACTGGTTTTAAAAATATTTTTTTATCTGATTCACACTTCCACAATGGTCCTGCATTTTTGATTAGTTGCTTGTTATTAAAATCAAAATAACGGTTGATCTTTCAAAAGTATACTTTTAAGGTGTTTGAAGTCAGTTTTTGTTATTTTCTACGAAAATAAACTTGTTATGAAAAATTTATAGAACTACTCGTATTTCCTTATTGAAGTATAGATACCCTATTAGATAAAAAAATTATTTATTATTTTAAAATGAACGAAAATAAAATAAAATTATAAAAACCGACCTCATAAGCCTGTAAGTGTACTTTTGAAACATATCTTCTTCGTTATTATGAATTACTAAACCGATTTTTATAAAAAAAATTGTAGGATCATAGTGGAAGTGTACTTTATCAGATAAAATTATATTTTTTCAAATCAATTCATAAGTTGTGGAAGTATGTACGAAAATTCCTAAATTTTGTAATTTTTATTTAAAAAACAAACCAATGGACCATTTTTTTTTTTTTGGAAATTTATGTGACTATTTATGAAGAATGCTCTATAAAAACAAATGTTTTGAAATTGGTTCATAAATGATGGACATACCCACATAAATACATAAAATCAATTTTGTTATTTTGATTAAAAGAAAAAAAACTTTTGTACAGATTCTGAAAAGTTTATGGGACATTTCCGGAAGAATAAATACCCTATAAAATAAAAAAAGAATTTTCAAAATCAGTTCATAAATGGCGCATATATGCGCGAACGTACATAAAAAAAAGAAACATTCGAATTGAGAACCGTCGTCATTTTTAAGTCGGGTTAAAAAGTTTAGTACAGTCTCACATTTAAAATACCATATCACGATTACAATACAAGAAACCTTTGTTAATAAAAAAACATTGTAATTTTGCAACAATTTTAATTTTAAAATAAATCAATGGTTTAATTTAAATTTCAAGGTTAAATTGTCAAAAGTACGTACGCCATTTTGTTTACATTTAAATGACATTGGAAACGATGCAACGTTTCTGAACGTTTTAACGCATAACCTAAAAAATTAAGAAAGTTCGTACGAAAGTTTTGTTTGGTTATCACATATCTGATTGTTATTTAAATAATGCATACGTAACTGGTGTTATAATGTTATTGGGAATGTGTTTAGTGGATGGAATGTTTACTGTTTGTAACAAAACATTATGTGAACAACTATTAGTGTTTTAATTCAATGGACGAACACGTAATGCTGAAGAATCTTATCGTCGAAGCAATTGTAATTATAACATTGATAATAATACTCAATTAAAGATGTTAAATATTTTGAACAGTAAATTTATTGCGTTTTGAATTATTTTAATACGAATAATGTGTAAACAACATAATTATGAAACGATTAATGCGCGAGGCAAAAACTTTGAAAGTCTTTTTACGAAAACTGCTGACAGAGGAGCAAGATTTTTGGCACAGTTAAAGTTTATATAAAGAAGTGGAAAAGGCTAATATGTTTATATAATGTTCACAAGGAATACATTAAACGGTAATTTGTTCCTTCTGGGACACTTCCTATTTTGGTATGGAAATATTTTTTAATTGAAAGAGAATCTTATTTCATTAGATCCGTGTATAGCAAAATTTCTAGGCAACGCTTGGTTTTCGAGAAAGAAAAATATAAAGTTTGTAATTTGTATGGGCGACCGCCATTTTTGAATCCCAATCGTGACGTATGTAAATAATATATATAGTAAATGTTTCGGATTGGTTGAAATTTCTAATCAATTTAACATTAAATGATTTTGTACCAAATTAGAACGCAAAAGTAAAAAAATAGGTCAGAAGTCGGATCGCGTAGCGATCGCCATTCACACAGGTTAGGTACACTTTTTTATTTTCACACAAAAATCTTTTATTTTATAAATCTGTATGCGTTAAATCAATTACAAATTTTAACTAATTGGAAATATTTCCTATATATAATATTTGCATACGTCGCAATTGGGTGTCAAAAATGGCGGTTGTCCATACAAATTACAAACATTTTTTTTTTCTCGAAAACCAAGCGCTGCCTTGAAATTTCGCTATACACGGATCTAATGAATTAATATTCTCTATTAATTAAAAATTATGGCATACCAAAATAGGAAGTGTACCGAAAGGAAAAAATTACCCATTAAACTGATAAAAGGTCACTATGCATATTACGATGTCTGCCGATGTTTTAGACTGACTTAAAATGGGAGTCATCCATTCGGATGTTTGTACTTTTTTTTATGAACGGGCTTAACTCCGTCACTTATGCCGATTTAAAAAAAAATATTGTTTTTTTTTATTTAAACGAATAAAACCATTAATAGCGTCAATGGTCACATAATAGATTATCATATATATGTATCATATACAAGATGGACAGGTCTACCACGCCAGGAATTTAAAATAAATATAATGTCTTTAGAATCTGTAAAGTAATTTCATACTTTCGAGTAGGTCGCACACAAACGGTTTGTTTCAGAACGGGGAAAAAAGCGATCCTGTTACACGGAAAGCAGACGGACATGTGCGCCTAGAATATTTTGCAGAGCAGATCAGCCTCCCTGATCCACAGTATTGTCTGAAACCGTACAAGATCTGTACGTGTGTATAACGTAGGACGAATATAATGTTGGTATTTAACAGTATTTTTGAGGTGGTGGCTTTTCCTGAACTTCTACAGCCGTGCTCCATCCCAGGGAAATACCACCGCCCTTTACAAAGTCGGCATAAAATAAAGTATGCATGACTTTTGGGGATGCCGGATGACCATTCTAACCCTTCTGTTCCCACTCCTGTCGTTTCCAAACCCTTAATCCCGATCCATCCTTTCCAAAAGACCTATTATATCCAATGTCTCTGGTTGACAACGCATTCGCGAGTCTCCGTATGTTGTGTGTGTCCATTGGCGACGGGATCACTTACCACCAGGTGAATCGTCTACTCTTTTGTCTTCCTTTCCATATAAAATATAATATCAGCAATGAAGCATGATACTATACATAGACATATATATTTATAATCTTGTCTGTTTAGTATTGTCACTTGCCTCTTTAACCGACTTCAAAAAAGGAAGAAGGTTCTCGATTCGAATGCTTATATATTTTACTTATATACGTTCGGGCGTATTTCCGTCATTTATGAACCAATTTCAAAATAATCTTTTCTTATATGATAGAACATTCTTTATAAATAGTCTTATACAATTTTCCAAAAAATCGGTCCAATAGTTTTTTTTTTATCTGATAGAGTACACATCCACAATGGTACTACAATCTTTTTTTATAAAAATCGGATCAGTTGTGTGTTTTTAAAATCAAAAACACGAAGATGTGTTTCGAAAGTACACTTTTAAGGCGTTTGGAGTAGGTTTTTTTAATTTTCTGTGAAAATAAACCTGTTCCTGCTCGACTCTTCATTGTCATAGCGTGATGCTAAAAAACCTTAAGTATTATTAGTACTCATTTTTGTATTTGTTTACATATTTCGTATACATATTTATATATGTTAATATTTTCAACAGATAAAGTACTTTTTAATCATCCATTCGATTTTAAATATATTTTTTTGGAGTTAAAGCGGATGACAGCTGAAGTAAATTCAAAAATTCTTTCAAAAATTAATGACATTAAATTAATTTATTTTATTTTATACGGAAGAAAAAAAAATGTCTTGAAATTATAAGACGATTCGCTTTCTATTTTTGACAATTGATATTCTGATTGTAATTATTTAATTTAAAGTAAGTAAAATATTTCTTTTACTACGAATTTACTTCTAATTTTACAGGTGGTAGAGCATAACATTCTTTCACCGCTTTTGCTGCACTTTTACGGCCACGCTCATCCGGGGAAGTACCACATACCGCATAAAATAATGTATACATAACTTTTGGGGATGCCAGATGACCATGTCTACCCTTGTCATTTCCCACTCCTATCCCCTCCAATTCCTTAATCCCGACCCATCCTATCCAATAAACCCATTGTATCCAATTTCCCAGGTTGACAATGCACTCGCAGCTCTCCCGATGAAAAAAAAAATGGATTTCAAAAATTACTTGATTTGTTTCCTTTCAAACTATCTGTCGGTAATACATATCGTTTTACCAAAAATAATGACTGCTGTTTTTATACTTTAGAAATTTATTATATACTAAAACTAAATATGCTTAAGAAGTTAATCACGTTTTAGTGCTTCAACCTAACGAAGGTGAACTTAAGTGGACAAAAATTATTTTGACTTTTGTATGTGTTGCATTGTCATAAAATTACGTACATATAAACGTACGTACAAACAAACCGACAATCAAGAATAACGCAATTTGTCCAACTAATAATAACGGTACGTAGTCAAACGCGTTATCTGACGTTACATATTATCCGCATACATACCTACAACGCAGACTGTGTCGCGGGAAACGTTCGAAATCAACTGTTTTGCCAAAAGTCCCAAATTCCGATTATTAAAAGTAAAAAAAAAGTTTGTATATTATTCTAAAATATGTTAATTGTGTGTGTTTACTGTTTTACTTTTTATTTAGTACAAATATCGTCAACCGTAAATCTGCGTTTACTAAATATTTCTGGGTAGTCTGGTTGATTTTTTTTCGCGGACTTCATCTTTTCTGGCCAGACACTGCAGCTTCGACCGGCTTGCAATGGCCGGCGCTTAGGGCGCCTGGCCAAAACCTCGTTTAAGAGTAGTTAGTTCGAGAGCTCCCAGGGGAGCCTCGGCTTGGGCAGACACTATTCGTATTACCAGGACTGGGAGGTCGATGAGCTATTAGGTCGCTTAGGCAGGCGCTCCATGGAGTACTCAGGCTCATGAGCCCCCGAGAGGGGACTTCGGCTTGGACTGTCACTCACTCAATCACACTAACATTGCTACCGCTTATGGATGCGTTTTCACTGGGAGAAGAAGCGGTGGCGGAAGAAACTCCAGCAACGCCTCTATCGGGTCTGAACCTGCCAGCTACGTGGCAATATCTTGATATGTATTCCGCCGCACTTACGTTACACGTTATTCGCGTCTTACTATCGCGAGTGTCGTCGCATCGTCGGTGAAGTCTAAAACGTGATTGTCATGTCGCTTAAACGTGCCTAGTGGCATGGGCCTATAGGAGGCACCTACTACTAATTGATTCGGGTGTTTCGCGACGGACTCGAAATAGTGGCGCGTTGCCAACTTCAGGACTTGAGCGATGGTGGGAAGCTCGAGATCGATGTGCGCTATATTGCGCATGAACCAGGGTGCTCCCGTGGCTTTACGCATAAATCGATTCTGGATGACCTGAAGTCGGTTTATTTGGCGGTGGTTTATGTGTGCGAAAACCGGACACGCATATGTCATAATGGATCGAATTCCTGCCTTATAAATAGTCACCTTGCTCAGTTTGGATTTTGAAGGTGATATAGGCGACTTAGGACGTAGGCCGCCCGGTTCGTGACCCGTTTAATATATAGGGTGAAGCTGAGACGGTGAAAGACGACACCCCGATATTTGGTTTCGTTCACCCATGGCATTGGACAGTCCCCATGAGTGTGACGGGTGGGAAGTTTTTCGCTTTATTGCAGGTGAAATATAGGTCTGGTAGACTTTTTTTGGCCCGGTTATCATCGCTATTGGCCTGAAGACCTCCGCAGCTCCGACGGGCTTGAGGTGGCCGGCGATTAGGGCGCCTGGCTTAGACCTTGTTTATGAGTGGCTAAGCTCAAGGGCTACTGAGAGACACTCGGCTCGGCCGCCACTCTACTCGTAATACCGGATTGGGGAAGTGTGATAGAGAATACCATAGGCTTAAATAAGATAAAAGCATGGGCGTATATAGAGGGGGGAGGGGGGCTGAGATGGACTGCTGGTCTAATTCCCACCCTGGAAAATACGCCCGTTCATAAAAGTAATATAAATTTATATTTAATGAAACACACAAAAGCTTTTAATAATAACAGTTAATATGAAGCAGATCTATAACAATTCAGATTCAATCATAATATTTATGTGATTAAATATTTATAATTTTTATTAAAAAAATTGCAAGGCAATTATTATTTATATCACGAACTAGGTTATGATATCAAGACAACGACAACTTCAAACAAAATATTAAAAATACTTCTACAGTACGAGGTCTTCACTAATTTGGTATGTCATCCCATTGATGAAATTAAAAATTATGAAAGGACAATGCCCATTTTTGTATGGCATAACGTACAAAGTTTCATCAATTTCAAACTTCTTTTTTAGAGATAGACTTATAATATTAACTTCTACAGAAGTTCTTTTCTTTAAGAAAAAGGTTTCGGAGATATTTGATAAAATCGAAAAATCGATTCGCCAAAAATAGTTTCAACTGAATTCTACAAACAACTTACTTTTTAAATGAAACAACTTTACGGATTTTATCGCGGTTTATTTTTAAATTTATCACCCGACGTTTCGAACCCTTTACAGCGTTCATGGTCACTGGTAGGACTGAGATGATTGATGTCCTGGTATCACTTGTCAATTCTGCATACCGTCAGCTTTAATATTAATTTTTAGTCCGATCTACGCAGTAACAATAAGTAGTTAATCCGTAAAGTTATTTAATTTAAAAATGTCTAATATTCGCGTAAATCTCAGACACAAAAAAATCAATGGCATCACTAATATAATTACCTATTTTGATGCATTGTTTTCTGCGTGTCAGTTAGGTTTCAAACTAGCAGAGCGGAATTCCTCTAACACACGCAGCCTCAAGTTTTATTTACCAGCAGGCCAGTTGAGACAGTGTCAAATGCTCGTGACAAGTCAAGAAAGACAGCCAAGCAGTGCTCTCCTTTATTTGTGTGTTCTGCAACCCGGTCAACGAGAAAAGAGACTGCCTCTTCGTTTGACTTCCTTTGACGAAATCCATACTGCTTTGAGATAATACCATATTTATCAAGAAGAGGTAACCAGCTGAAGATTTACCACTTTATCTAAAATTTTCGACATATTGCTAAGTAATGCAATAGATCTATAGTTTTCAGGTTGGCTGTCACGGCTGTTTTTATACATCGGAGTAATCAAGGCCGTTTTCCATGTTGTTATGCTTAGATTGATAATATATGTTAGGGGAGAAAGAATACTGGTAATAGTCTTTCGGAGCAGAGAAACAGTTACGTGATTCATACCCGGGGAGCTTTCAACTTAAAGACTGAGTATTATCTTCTTTACGTCTGGCTACATGATGGGACTCATAAAGACACTGCAAGGATTAGATCTGAATAACGTATGTTCCTTTACGATTTTTTCTTGAGTCACTTCTAATTTTCTTAAGATCTGCTCTGCATAAGTCTCACCTAAGGAAGCAAAGTGCTTATTGGACAGATTTAAAGACGCGGATGCATCGTTAGGATGTTTAATTAGATTAATGTTCCAATTTTCTGATGTTCTATTGGAATATAATTCTTTTAATGTTCGCCATAATTTGCGTGGGTTATCTTTACTACCGACAATTTCCTTTTTGTTACAGTCGTTTTTCAAATTTCGAAGAAGGGTTTGGAAATAATTTCTGTACCGTATGTAAATCAGTTGTTTTGTTTTATTCATTAGATCAGTTTTGTGAGTTTGGTGCAATTTGTCACGATGTTTCATGCATCTGAGAATACTAGGTGTAATCCATGGTTTCATAATTATTTTCCTTCTACTTATTTTTGCTACTTTTGTATTTTGATTGATGCAATATGTAATTTTTGTACTAAATTTATCAGAATCAATATTTGCGTTTGTTTCGCAAAGTATTTCATTCCAATAAGAGCTTTCAATAGCGTCATAAGTCACGGCGTCTCAATGAATTATTTTTTTCGTCGTTATTTTTTGAGGTTTACGTTTACCTTTTAAGGGAATACTGGCTAGGGCCAAATCATGGTCAGTGATATTTGTTTTACAGATGAATCCAAATGCCTTGGTGGTTGCTTTAATAAAGATGTGATCTAGACAGGATGTACTTTGAATGTACAGGTGATTACATCCTGCGATGTCAGAACCTGGTTGGTTCTGACATCGCAGGATGTAATCCATTATATGGACCATAACGGTTAAATAAGTCGTTACCTGGGAGTTAAACGAATTGTTAATATTTATGTTTATGCCCCCAGCAACAACAATAGTTCGTTTTTGGTTCAAGTTATTTAAAATATTGTCTAAAGAATTAATTAATGCGTCTGTGTTAGAAAATGATGGTAAAAATTTTCTCGTTGGGATTTATAATTAGGCTATCTGCTTTATTAACAAACTGCTCTACCATGAGTTTTTAATATAAGCTATTACTTCGCCATTTTTGTTTTTTTGCGACAACAATTGATATACGCTGTACCCTTTTAACGGTTCTATAAGTATGCCATTTAATACCCATTATTCCGTTAATATTATAATGTCGATGTCGGAATCAAGCCGTTTTAAACCAGCTAAAAGCTCATCGAAATTGCATTGATAGTGTATATTAAAAGTAAGTACTATTTTGAATTATATTTATAGCACTCTTTCAGTGAGTTGCAACTGCGACAGTCTACCGCTAAGAGTTGATCGATGTCCTCCACCACGTTAAGTAACTCCACTTTAAATAATTAATAATATTTCGACTTTTATTAAATTGTATGTTGTCCATAATATTTCCTATTGATCCAAGAGTTTTATTGGCGAATATATATGTTATTGTATAAAATAAATGTGTATGGAGTGATGAGTTTTAAGTGTATGTTGAACCCGAAATTATTACAACTATCACCGATATATATTACATTTATATGACTAATATAAGAGAATTTAAGGGTTTTATAATATAAAATTAATCATGAGAAATAAAAATTACAAAGTAAGCTTTTGAAAATTAAAGTAAATTTGTGCTTATTTTGACCTTGTTCATGTAATTTGGGTTCCGTGGAAGTTGGGCATCGGCAGTGATGCAGCAATTCTGACAAGTTATAGATGGCAATTGCGGAACTTCCTTCTCGCTTGCGAATGTGCATAACACCGTTTCGATCTCTGATCTCTCTGTTACTAAATAACTGCCGGTAGTCCTTAGATCTGATTTGTTACTAAATAACTGCCGGTAGTCCTATGTAAGCCGTTGATTGAAGTAAATTCTTCTTTGAAGATCCAAGACCACTACTGTTTAAATTATGTCTAGATTTTCCTGCACAAAGAAACTCATCTCTTTTGTATCAGCGTAAAAACTTCACAACCAAAGGACGTGGTTGCTTCTCAGAAGTGATATATGATAGAATGCTCAATCTCTTTATTGACACTTTGAGGGGGCCTCACTCGCATAGCATAGTCCAGGTCATTTTTATCAAGCTTGATACCAATTTTATGAGCCGTGGTTAGAACAATGTGGATTGGATTCTCATTAGAGCTTTCATTTTTTCCCATAATTTCAATTTCGTTTTTGAGCATTGTTTTGATAAGCTTGGGATTGCTTGGTTATCTGTTGGTTCAGTTCTAGAATGGTGGTCTTAAGGTGAGGAATCTCGGATGCACATTTTTCCAGCGATCGTATTTTTGATTCTGCTTGATCCAATTGTTTTTCCTGGTCATCTAGGCGTTGATGGCATTGAGTGATGTGTTCTGTCAAAGTTTTCAATTTTCCTACATCTTTACGCAATAATTTAATTTCTGACATAAACAGGGTCAGTTGATTTGTATCCATTGTAAGAGAAGGCGTGTTAGGTAAGACTGCATTATCGCTATCACAGCTAGAGGCAGGTGAGCGCACAAATTTGTTTGTGTTATCGTTTCTTGGCATCGCGATGCGACATTGCGGACACGTCCTCCTAGCCGCATTCGCGATCTTACGATAATCTGAGATATTTACACATAAAGGATGTTAATGTGACTTGCATTTTTGACATTTCATTAATTGATTGCCTCTTAAGATTTTATTGCAAGCAGTGCAGTTTACTATCTTGTCAGCAAGTGCTTTTTATGTAAAGTTTTTTTGAGTACTGACGGTATGTGTTCGTATTGCACTCGAATAAAACTTTGAATATTTTGGTACACTTGTCATTTAAACCTATTAAACATATAATATAGCACCTTCTTCAACGGTTTGTCCGTTTTGTCTGATCAACCTAAATTATTTTTCTAATACATTTTGAGCAATTTTTCTCTTTATTTGCAGAGTCCATTTTTAATTATTTATAATGCCTGCCCTGTAACGAAGAAAGATGCCAAATAGATATTTAAATCGCTAAAGCAGTGCTTTGTTTGTTAATAGATGTCACTGCTGTAAAACTGTATCAGATTAGTATTTTATTTAAATTTTTTTACCTTCTATATACTTATCTCTTACTCGTTCATTAAACGCACAATGTTTCTACACTTATTCACTATGAGTTTGCTTACTGTTTTCTTTTTTTTAAATTAACGTTTTAGCACAGTTCACTTGGTCTTTATTTTCACTTTATTCACACACTTGTCGGCTGAGATAACACTTGTGGTAATAGTAAGTACCATGATGTACAATAATTGTCAACACAAGTTAAATAAATTACGCTTATTATATTTTTACCTATTAAAATACACGAAGCGTACATCACAGTGACATCTGTCTTCAATCGCCAAAAACATATATATCCGGATTAGGAACCTCTTCCTTTTTTTAAGTCAGTTAAAAATAGTAAAAGCTTAGATAAAATTACCGTTTTATCTATCAAACAATTTGTCGCGACTGAAATGTGTACCTATATATGAACATCCGGATAATGTAGATATATCTAATGCTGGCTGTAAAAACCGAGGTAAGAATATTATTTATAATACATCCTCCGCCAAGTTCCAAATATGTGAAGCTTTTTAAAGACGCAAATTATTGTATAGTCAAGTAGCTGATACTTATCATTATAGATTAATGTAAAAAGCAATCCGAGATGATTGGTGATATTGGAATTAAATATAAATGTAGATAACCGGTGCTATAGTAACGATGAATGGTTATCTCACCACTGGCCCAGACACCTCACAAGCCAGTGGAGTTGGTGTTTTATAGTTAAGAGCCCTAACAATTAGTCGCTACAATGCAGCGATAAATAGCGAATGTACGGTTGTCGAATAGTAACTCTTATAAGCTGCTGATGATTGATCTATTAAGCTGAAAAGTTTGTTTGTTTGAACGCGTTAATATCAATGTGCGGAGTATCAATACAAAATGTAGCAAAAACGGGGAGAAACGTCATTCAAAAATATATCTGCATAAAGCAGTTATTATGCACGCCCCAAGCTTATTTGAAAAGTCTTTATTTAGATTGAACCAAAAGAGATCCAAGCAACAGATATAAACAATATTAGTTTGAATTAGGAACGTAACCCAAATGAATTTGATTTAAAAGGAATATAATAATTAAGAGAATGCCGAAAGTAGCAAAGTCCATGAAAATAAAATTATAAGATTAAATTAGTTTTTCATCTTGGTCCTCATCACCGATTTTAACATAAGTCTTCTAAAACAAGATATATCAAAGATTTAAGTCTTACCGAATAAATATAGTTAGCTTGAAACTCGTAATTATTAATTATTTTATGTTCAAGAAGTGTGTCCGTTAACCTACATAAATTATGAAAAGTTAAATGTAACGAAATATTATTAAACTTCGTATAGACTTTAGCGTCCATATTGTAGTTAACCATTATAACGGTCGGGTGACTAGCAATCGAAGGATAAAAGTATAATTTGTCCTATTAGTGACGTAAGATTAAGCGCCTAATCGTATGGGTTTTTATGTGGCAAAAAAAAGTTGCGCTGAAAATGTTACATCATAAAAAAAATATACAAACAATGATCGTGTGACAATTCACAACTACTTTTGATAGAAAGAGAGTATTGTTATAACTGTACTAATATTATACAGTATTCGTCGTCTACGTGTGTTTATGTGGGTGTATTATTTATATCACAGTAGCATAGTATAACTAAACTATGGATTATTATGATACTACCAAAATAATTTTGCCGTGTGAATATAAATAAATATTTCAAACGTTATAATTTTTTTTGTGGAAAGGAAGGCAAACAAGCAAGCGGTTCACCTGATGGTAAGTGATCATTGTCGCCCATGGACTTCCGCAATACCAGAGGAGTTACAAGAGCATTGCCGGCTTTAAAGATAGGAATAGGCTGTTTTCTTAAAAGTCCCGAAGTCATATCGGTCCGGATATACCGCTGGCAACAGCTCAATGAGATGGAAGAAATTGTGAATGATATGCTCCAGCTCAGAGATGACGACAGTACAGTACAGTACATTTCATATGTGGCCGGCCTTGCAGTTTGTACAGCTGCATGCGGTGAGTCGTATTGCCTCGTTCTGCTGAGGACGCCAAGTTTTTTGGCCTTATCTTCCAAGTGACCACGGAATTGTAAATCCCCCCATATGTCAACGCCGAATATTCCGATCAAAGCTGTGGCAATCAAGGAAGGATTAGAGTTAGTAGAGCATAACAACTTTTTACAGCTTTTGCTGTACTTCTATGGCGTGCTCGCATCGGAAAGTACCACGGCCCTTTATAAAGTGTGCATAATATAAAGTATGCATGACTTTTGGGGATGCCGGATGGCCATGTCTACCCTTTTCTTTTCCTATTTCCTTTCCTTTTCTTATCCTCTCCAAATCCTTAATCCCGACCCCATCCTATCCAATAAACCTATTATATTCGATCTCCTAGTTTGACAACGCACTCGCAACACTCCGGATGTTGCGTTTGTCTATGGGCGACGGGATCGCTTACCATCAGGAGAACCATCTGCTCGTTTGTCTCACTTTCCATAAAAAAAGGAAGTGTTTTCAAAATGAGGAGACACGACAAAGAAAAAAATTTTAAAGGGGAACGCGCAAACTCTTCTGTTGGTTTAATTGAATTAAATTAATCAAATCCCAATCCGAGATTTTGTAAAGGCAACATATCAATTTTATGCACAGGTTTGTTTTGGCACTCGTCGACGTGAACCTGAGAAATATTTGCTTGGCTGGTATAAAAGGTGTCTACTGTACTATTATCTACATGACTATGAATAATACTTATACGCAACAAATTATTGATATGCAAAAAGAACAGCATGTGTGATAGCTACAACTCACACTGTTCCAACCACGCGTTCACAGTGTTTGCGTCAGAGTATGCACCGTCGATAATGACCTTAATGCTCCGACCTGCAAGGAAGCTGACTATTCAGTCGCATTATTTCTCAGATAGCTATTATGACTTAATCTCGGAAAGAATTGATTTCTGCTAGACCCGATAGAAAGCCTTTGCTACGGTCAAGCTAACCGCCCAGGCCTCCTCCTTGCTCCTAATTGCTTCTGCCTATCGATGTATATCTGAGTATTCGGTCAGGTAGGCAAGTAGATCACCCGCTGATCAGCTTTTACGAAAACCATATTGTGTTATGTAATTAATCAGCTGGTGATCTTCTGGTACTTGAGAAGTTAGCTGATAACGATTGACTCCATTACTTTTGAGAACAAGGACTTAATGGAAATCGGCCTGTATAGTTCTCGCGGTGGCTTAAAGTCGCTCATCGAAACTAGTGGGTGTAGTTTCGCAAGTCAACAATCACGTACAAAATTGCGAAAGGTGTAAATAAATATATATGAGATTTCTTACTTGATAACGTATTATTCGTACCTTAGTAAATTAACATAAAATTAGACTTGTTTTTGCTTGTGACTTATCTTGCTAATTTATTAAGAAAAATAAACAGTTTTTCTTAATAAATTAGCAGTTTTATAAGAAAATAATTACTATCATAACATTTTATATAGTAAACTATCTTTCTGACTTGCAGTATTACAACTCCAATTTTTGGAATACTACTGAAATCACTTACTACTGATATGATCAAACAATCTGTATGTAACCGTACCCAAGAAGTGCAAGACGAGCTATCGCGCGTGGGAAGTAAAGTGCGATTGATCTACCAATAATGTGTCAGCCCTCGCTCCTCAGCCATACCAATGAGTACGAACTGACTATTGCACATATCCCTTTTTTTAACAGGCGATCATAAACCAACAAGGACGGGTCGGAGCCTTTTTTGGGATCGGGTGCAAAGAAGGCTATGCTAGTTAAATGATAACAAAAAGTTTAGATTGTATACCTTAAAGAAGAGAACCTATTTCTTCTTTAAATGCCGACCAACCAACTTTATAGTTCAAAGCCAAAAAGACCGTTCTTTTTGGCTTTGAACTATAAAGTTGGTTTCGTAATTTTCTATTTCAAAAAATTCTGGATGACAGTCAATCTCAAAACCATTTGCATTAAATGAAAGTACTAGTATCAAATTGTGCAGGCATTGGTTTACTTGAAAATATTTTAGCGTGTTTGAAATTATTTTTTTAATATTTTATGTCCTGCACGTACAATTAAATTTGCAAAATTCATTTGAATGATCGACTTTAACATTTATGTCTAACGAAGACGGTTTTTTGGTATTAAGAATGACACTTTTGTTCGCGAATGTATATTTTAGATTTATATCGATGTATGTTATATACGAAGAAGATTTTTAAATTTCTCTTAAGCATTTTTTATTGCTTTCGTTTATTTTTTTGAAGTGAAAACTCTTGGCGCACTACAAACAGATTTGTTTGTATGAGACTGATTGAAAGACTCGATCGGGAAAATTCAGGACCTCCTAGTGTAGCCGAGAAAATACCATCGTATATATTTCCGTAGGCTGTAGCTAGTGTTGCCAGGTACGATTTGGACAGAAGATAAAACAAATCGGGATTTAGAGTTTTAATTCTGGATGAACAAAAAACCGTA
>JAOCPS010846273.1:0-18908 GCA_025505425.1 Graphium colonna
AGTTTAATATTTTATATAGAAAGACAAAAATAATAAAGTTAGAAAAAATCTCACAGAGAAAATTTCACACTAGACGATTTTTTTTGCATTGGGGCTCGTAACAAGTCAATGTTCCTATCTATTTAACTGTTCTTACTTATCCGATTTCAAACTCATAACAAACGATCATAGTCACTGGAGAGTCATCTTGTCTAAGAAGATATTACATTATTATTTAGCCAATTATACAAGATAACTGATTAGTTACTAATGATATTAAAGGACAGCACTCATTAATCAATTTTAATGTTAGATTTCGATTTAATTTTCCAATAAAAAATTAAAGTGTTGATGCCCGGTCCGATCAATTGTGCACGCAGCGGGTCGTCGACCAACCGAGCGGGCCCCCCTTCAGGCCATATCTCCACTATGAATATGAATGGCATTATCAATTGTTCAACGCTAGATTATGTTTACTCAGTGGTAAATCAATATTTTTATTTTTCGTTTATGTGCCCACCCATAGCATCTTCGAATATTCAAAGGGACTCACCAGTCACCCCGTTTAGTAAACTTGAGAAGTCTATTAAAATAGCTGTCCTCTTCATTCCAGCTGCGGAAACTATTCCCTCCGGAATGTTGTCGTCCCTGGGCCCCTGCGAGCCCCCCTCCCCGGACCACGACGACCTCACCGCCCCCGACCACGCAGGTATAACATATAAATATTACTATAAAATAAATTATAATTTTTATTTAAAACATCTCTTCATTAAACTACAACCACAATATCCAAAATAAAATTAAATATCGATAAGTAATAAAATAATTATGGAACTTCGCCCTGTTTACTTAGATATGGATTTTTAACCTGTTATATGTTGAGGCTTAATAGCTGAGGTTCAATAAATGTCTGTTTTAAACCATTATTGAGTAATGGATATAATGAGAAGTTTAAAATACATAAAAAAGGAGTTTATTTGTTTTAGTTTGTTTCTTTTGAAGGTTACAATATACGTGTAAATAACAAAACAAAAGGCCACATGCTAAAACTTGATTTAATATTTAGTAGGACTGTGTACGAAGTACGAAGATATAATAGAAAAGTAAAAAGAATACATAGAATCTTCTTTCATATAAAACATACTAACAGTTAAATTAATAAATCGTCACACAGAATATGTCATAATTATTTTTACAGAAATATCCATCAAAATACACACATAACAATATTCAAATTGTGATTACTTTACAGTGGTTCCGGTGGGCGTGACGTCATGCGCCTCTTGCCAGCAGCACACACATTCGAGGAACTCCTCGAACACTTCGGGCGATATGAGCAGCAAGGTTATTATCAGTTTTTAGTAAAAATAATAAAAAGAAAACCGTCCGTTTTGGTCCATCGAACCGGACACATTTTCGATGTTTAGATCTAATTTCTGTTGCATCTGCTAGAACAATCTTAGTTAAATGAGGTATTGTAATGGGCTCATTTAGCAACAATATATCTAAAATTGACAGTTTTGCGCGTGTGTGTTAACTTACTTACGAATTACGGCTACGGGGGTGTAGCCGTAATTAACGGTTTTGCACGTCATTTTGTAGCACCAACCTGTTAAAATTTTTGAAATATAACATTAATATTGATTGTAAATAAGAATAAATTAGTAATTAGTTAAAAAGATTATAAAAAAATATATTTTTTGCAACATTATCATTGAAAGGTACGTATTAAGAGCAATTATTCATGAAATTTACGTATGAAGGAATTATATGGGTTTGAAGCACCAATTCGGTTAAGAATACGGATATTCCGTCAAATGGTCGACGGTTTGAATCCTGCCATTGCACTATTGTCGTGAACCATATCCTAGCACATATGCTAGTAAAATTTCAATAGTCTGCTAATATTAAAAAAAAAAAGAACAAACTACCAAGGATTAATATTGTATGTGTTATATTTGCAGGCGTCGGGCTACGGTAGCTCCGTGTCGGCCGCGTCAGCCCACTCGCGCCAGAGCTCGGAAGGCGAGTGCGGAGACAACAGGCCGCATCACAACAGGTGCGTCCCGTGCACTGTGCACAACCATCCCCACGTGGCATCGTATAGCGCGACCATTGAGATGTTATAGTGCCGTGACGCTGTTTGGCTGAGTTACGCGTAATAGGCCAAGGTCCGATAAAACAAATATATATTGAAAAATAACGAAAGATATATGTTAGAAAATGAGTACATTGATACGTCGCAAATTGGTTGTCTAGTGCAATCACGTGTTGCAGGTGTTAAAAGATTATAAAAAGTTTTTCGATCAAAGAAATATTAACTTTAACAGCATATATATAAGGCTTGCAAATTATATTAACTTTTTTAAAAAGGCCCGTTTATGAAATTGTAGATAACTTTGTTGAAAAAATTACAATTTTAATCAATTGCTTAATTTAGTGGAATAAGTACAAGGTGTCAACGCCGTGAAAGTTTAAATTTCTTTGGTCAAGAATCTTTTAAATTGGGATTTTATTGGTTAAAACCTGCGGGATAGGATTTAGGCAGACAACCTATTTTCGATTCATCAATGTATTCATTATCTTGCACATATCCATTATTATGTTTAAATGACAGATGAGGATATATATTTCTTTTACCAGATCACGTACTATAATGATACAATCGACTGCACCGTTGCACCTCACATTGTGTCGTTCATGAGACAATTTTAATTAAAGAATTGAATAACACTTTCTAAATTACTATGTTAAATCTCATACGTACCTTAATTATTTATTTTTATCTTATTTTATTATTATTTTTTTTTTATGTTGAATTTTAAGTATTTATTTATTTGATCGATTTAAGATTTTTTTTTTACTTTTGTATCTATCGTTTTTCATTTCGATTTGGTTTCGAATGGTGTTTTTGATACTTTACTGGTGGTGTTACTACTGTCGGGTGCGAGTGGCGCGGTGTGGCATACGGTCGGAGTGCGCTTGGCGATGCGGACATATGCGGCCTGTACAGACATCCCCCTGATCCTCTTTCCTTTAACACTATTCTCTTTTTATTTCGTTCTCGCACGTAACTAACGTACCGGCGGACGGCCGATGTGTCGCTTTATTAATTCGTTTTCTGTTTGCCCCCCACCACCTGTCGCGCCCTTCCCCTGCACCGATCCCTCAGTGTGCGCGTGGAGCGAACGACAACTACGGCCAGCTGCAAGCACTCGGGTCGCCTGAGCAAGCTGCTGATGGAGAGGACGTTGCTAAGCGAGACCTCCGACATATACCTGACGCCGAACACCACGTTGACCGGTCCCCCGGACGTGGTGCCCCGGCTGGCCCTGCCCTCGCCGGCCAGCGACGAGTATCGAACCCCGGACACGACCATCGCCGACGAGGCCACCTTCGCCATGCCCACCTACTTCGACCAGAAGAAGCGAGCGGCGGCGGTCGTTGCGGCGGCCGTGCAGCCATTAGCTAATTTCCAGATATTCAAACAGAAATCTCTAAACACGATTCCGGCATTGCTAGAAAGGAATAAGAGGAACGAGGAGCTATTTACCAACTTCCCGTTTCTGACACCGCTCGCGCACAGAAAAAACTCTCTAGTATCCAACGCGAACAGACTGTCCGGGTGTATTGAAGACGAGTTTTACTGCATACCGTCCGAATCGGAAACCGATGCCGAAATAGCTGAAAGAGTAGATGTTCGACACCGGTTCCGCAGCCTCTCTAATCAAGCTTTGAACGAGGAGCCGCTGACTTCGACGCCCAAAGGGGACGGCAACGACGACTGCGTGCAGCGGGGCTTCAAGGCGGAGCTGATGAGGCACAGCTACACAGATTACTCGAGGTGAGTGGCCGACGCGGACGAAGCTTCTCCTCTCCTCCTTGTCTCTTTTGCTGCCTCTCTATCTCTCTTTCACTCACTCTCCTTCCTTTCATCTCCTACCTCTCCCCCTTTTCCCCGAGTAACGTCCGCCGCGCACTAACGCCGACCGTGTTGGGATCTCGCTTCGAGGGATGGCTGCTGTGTCTCCTTTCAATTCTTCTTCTGTCATCTTGGGGGGTTCTTTGTTTGGTTTTAATTTTTTTCTTATTGTTTTATGTATGGTTTTTGTATTTATATTATAATTTTAACTACTATTAGTCTAATTTTGTGCCAGTGGATGTGGTGTTGGAAATTGTGTTAACGGACACTGATCTATAAATGTGAAGTTTTCTATATGTTTTCCATTCCATTGAACGCGTAGGCAACATGACTGTGTTGACGTGTAACGTATCAGACGTGGAAGTTAATGCCCTTGTGACGTCTCGTTGGGGAGTGTCGCGTTGGCGTTAATGAGAGGAGTGGGTGGTACAAGGCGGTGTGTGAACAGGCGCGAGGCGGGCGAGTGCGCGGCGTGCGGCGGGCGGCGCGACGGCTCGCTGCCGCGCAGGGCGGCCTCCGCGCGGTCAGTCGCCAACCGCACCACACAACAACACCTTATAAATACTAAACAACATCATCAACAACAGCTACCGACGTCTTACAACACTAATATTCTACAACATTCAGATACACTTGTTAACGATTAACACCGCATTGTCAATATGTAAAAATATAACGTGACACTTACCAACGCCTAACAACAGTTTATCAATACTCAATAACATTCAGTGACACTTATCAACGCCTAATAACACTGGGTCGATACTCAACAATGTTTAGCAACACTCACTAACATCTAACAACAGTTTATCAATACTCAACAACATTCAGTGACACTCATCAACGCCTAATAACACTGGGTCAATACTCAATAATATTTAGTGATACTCACCAACACCTAATAAGAGTTTATTAATACTCAACAACATTCAGTGACACTCATTAACGCCTAATAACACTGGGTCGATACTCAACAATGTTTAGCAACACTCACTGACATCTAACAACAGTTTATCAATACTCAACAACATTCGGTGACACTTACCAACGACCAATAACACTGGGTCGATACTCAACAATATTTAGCGAAACTTACCAACACCTAACAACACTGCCAATATTCAACAACATTTCCCAACGCCTAACAACACTTTGTCTATGTGCAATAACATTTAGTGATGAAATAGACCATTTACTTAGTGTTCATAAATTCAACACAGTAAGGCACACAACCATTACACGCACACACATCCTTTGGCTGCCACAAAGACCGATCGCTCCGTGAATCACCGACGTGACGTTTGTCGTAGATGTTGTCCTGTTGCGACTTAAGCCTTGGCGCCCCACTTTGCCTTAGCCCGCTGACGTTTTTTATTTCGCTGTCGAGTGTATCCATGTTGTGTTTTTTTTTTAAATATTTTAATGTGTTTTTATCACAGTACACGCGTTGTTGTACAGTTTAGTACTGTTATGGATATTTTTTTGTTTTTGCTGTTGATTTACATTATTACTTTTTTATTTTTAAGCATGTTTTATCAGGCGTTACAACGATGTGCCTAGAAGTGTAAAATTGATTTTTTTTTCATGATATGTACACCTGAGAGGCATATTTCAATAATGTGTATAAAGTAAATAGTAACTTAATTGCATGAGTTTTTGACTTACATTTTCTTTGCATGTGCTTCAATATATTTCTAATATACACATTTAAATGCTTTTATTTACTTTATTATTTCTTTTATTTTACAATATTAATTGTTGCACATTAAGTGGTTTATGGCTTAATGTAGTAGCATAATTTAATAAACATTTTGTGTTTAGGTTGAATGAAAAAAATAAAAGGCCTTATTGCTTAGACTAATACAAGTAGGAGGGAAATATATTAATTTAATTTTTATAACAATTATTATAAAACGAGGAACTTTTATGTTTTAATTATTAAATCGTTGTTTAAACATTGCAGTTGCATATACCTATGTAATTTCTTATTTCACTCCTATTCTTAAGTTATAATATTAAACGAAAAAAAAAACCATACCAATTTTTTTATACTATTCATATAATCTACTACGGGTTTGATGATCTGGCTCGAAGGACCATTTTCTAGTACAAAAAGTTTTTAGATTTGTTTCATTTTGATAAAATTATAACTACAATTTTTCGTCACATATTATGTGAGAAAGTTGGATATACTTTAGAAATACCTTTTTACGGTTCAGGCATTTCTTTTTACGGTTAGAAACGGAGAAAGTTAATTCTATGAAGATCAATCAAGATGTTCAAGACAAAGTTAGTTTGGTAATTTACTGTTAGCAGTTAAAAGAGGCAGTGAACGATGAAAAAGAAAAAGAAGAGTAATGGAGGGCGAGAGAGAGGAGAAAGAAATAGGTGGACGTTAGTATATTGTGAATTGTTGCGGTGTAGGAATCCGTCCTCGGGGTCGCTGACGGCGTCGGCTTCGGAGAGCGGCTCCTTGGAGAGGGCGCGCGCCGCCCTGGAGAGGCGCAAGAGGGCGCCGCAGACGCAGGCGCCGCCCGTCGAGGAGGTGCAGGTAATTCCTCACACTTTTTACTTATATCTCTTAGATATTTTCACTTTAGATTTTATATTACAAATTCATTGTGTAACATAGGCATTGGAGTATCATTCTAAAATAACTTCGGTCAGTTTTTAATTCAACTATATATTATATATAATTTTAGGAACTATTCATCCGTACTGAAAAACCGTTTTAATGTTAGATAGTCCATTTACCGAGGGAGGCATTGGGCTATATTTCATCACACTGAACAATAGGAAAGAACATCAATGAAAAAGGTTGCAAAAAGGAGGAAATGTACGCGGGTAAAACCGCAAGGAGCTAGCTAGTTATTGGAACATAACTCTTTTTGCAGAACAACTAACTCAAAGGGATAATCTGTATTCGGAAGTTAGATTATATAAAAACACTGACAATATCAATTTTCAAGAGCGTTTACATTCTTTACTTTTCAGACAATTAGGAGATTAGGCCGTATTAAACGAATACAATTAGAAAACAGCAATACAACGGTATTGCCGTCTCGTATGGTTCAAACCCACGACCTTCGGTTTATAAAGCGTTGGGCTCAATACCAAAAGGCCACGGAGTGCCTGAAGATATGATATATGATGTGTTATAAATAGGACGATATATAGTGTCGGTCAGCAAAGAATATGCATGACCCCTCGCTATATTGCCGAGTCATAGTTGTCAAATCGAAAATTTTTAACAATTCCTTGACAAGTCAAGGTCAAAGTGGTGCACCTTGTTAGTCGGATAGCATAGTAAAGCCGTGTTGCGTTCGGCAGCACGTGGTGTCGTGCCGCGTGGAGAACACGCGCGTGAACCCCGACTCGCTGATCGACGAGCTGCTGGCCGCCACCGACCTCAAGCACGCCGTCGACGACGCCGCGGAGAGTGAGTACAAGTACTATTGTAAAAAATCCAAAAAAAAAACATTGCTAAATATTTTTTTAATCAAACGAACAGATAGACAAATTTAAAAGATAATGATTACTTATTTATGGATATCTGCACTTAAAAGAGCTCCTGAAGCGCTGAAAACTTATGGTGACGTGTTTTTTTTTCTTTTTAAAAATAAAGTTTGTTTCAAATTATTATATATATATAATAATTTTGAAACATACACTGTTCATTATATTTCAATTGGAATTAAAAATTTACCAACAATCGTGAGTGTATTTACTTAAAAAATACGGCGCTCATTTGTAAAACTAAACCAGAAAAAAAGAAGAAAAAGCTTTGTTTTTTCCTTCTCAGCCTATTAGTTTGCTTTCTATATCGGTTTAAATAGATACTGTCAATCAGCGATTTCAAGTTTAGTTGTAATACGCAGTTTCGTCTGCGTCCTTTATGATCTTTATGATTTTTTCATTTTCTTTGAAATAAGTTCCCAGTTGTTTATGCATTATTGGAGAAGTAAGAGAAAGGTTGTATTTTTTAAATAATCATCAAGCAAGGTTCATAATTTTTTTTTGTTTTTTAAAAGAAACAGACCTTTAGGTGTTTAGTGGAAAAATCTTAATTTTTTTTAATGTGGCGAGGCTAGCCATGAGCGTAGCCATTGCACACTCGTCTTCTGGTCAGTGCAATGGGTGTGCTCATGGCTCATTGGATAGTATGTGTGATAATGTGTAACGCTCGGTGGCGGTTCCAGCGTCCGGGCTGCAGCTGTTCATCTCGCGCGACGGCACGGCGGAGCTGGGCTCGCGGCAGCGCCAGACGCTGGCGCGCACCGACTACCAGCGCGTCGTGCTGCACCCCCACGACAACAGGCACGCACACGCATCTCTACAGACACAAACACGCACGCTCGGAGGGCTCAACGCCCACGGCGTGAGGCACGCACATGCATACACAGATCGCAATGACGTATCCCGCATACAACAAACACACATCTATAGGGTGACTGGTGACTCACTTTCGATACTCGAGGTATATAGGATAAGTGAAGACCATATATGAAGATATTGATTTATCACTAAGTAAACATAATTCACATTTAAATATTTAATGACGCACCGCATGTTTATACTTGCGGTCGTACCAATAAAATTGGGGGCATATAAAACTATACCCCTAACTTTATTGATTGGGGATTGGTGAGTCGTCGACGATTTGAAGGAGAAGGCCCTCGGTTCTCAATTGTCTTCATATTTATGTAAGTAATAAGATTAGAGGCATAGTTTTCGACCAAACTTTTGTAATGTATAAACAAAGTGTGGTGGCAAGACGCGGCGCCTGTTCGCAGATACGCTCGCCGACCCCAGAGCGCCCCAGCTACGCCGTGTTCACTAGGATGAAATTGCTTTGCGTCACATTTGCGCACTAATAAGTTAATATTTACTATAAGTTATATTTTAATGCTTCATATATGATCACCACATATAACGCCCTGGAGTATTATAATTACCCACCCGTCATCCTGTATATGCACATGCATACATTCTATGATTCGGCCACACCATAACAAAGGCACGTGATTGAACCGTACCTATGTTGCATTTGCTATTGTACATACATCTCTAAAAACACGTGTCCTAGTAATCTGTTTGCATTTAATCCCTTCAAGAATCACATTTCCAAAACACCTTGTCGGCTCAAATATTACGCTACCTTACACGTTTTGTGTACTCCAATACACCACTATGTCTGGCCACATTGTGGATGCGGACAATTAAAGTGGAAAGTATATTATTCTGCACTAGATGGTCAACGTTCGTACAGAGTGAAACATTTACGATGTCCACTAATATTCTTGTAAAATATCTAACTTACAAACGCAGAGAGCCATGGTAGCTCAGTGTCCGGGCGCTCGAATCAAATCTGCGTTTTCTAGGCTAACTGCAATGGAATTTTTAATTTTCTATTTGTAATTTTAAGTGCCAATTCACGAGCTTTGCGGTAAAGAAAGACATCGTGAGGAAACCTGCATATCAAATAAATAATATTTCCTAGACATATGAAGTCCGCAAATCCGCACTTGGAACTACATACTCTGTCTAGACTAGGGACTATTTGAAAAATAGGCTATTCTTACATAACATACACACACACACTTCTTAATAATAAAAAACATATGAAATGTAGAACGTTTGGTCAACAGGTAGCCAATGGCGTGAGAGTGAGGAATAGGCGCAGACGCAGATCGCAGTACAAATGGAGGGACTCGGAGCCCCTGGGAGCGGTGGTCGCTGTTGGTCAGTTCGG
Source organism: Graphium colonna (assembly GCA_025505425.1). NCBI lineage: Eukaryota > Metazoa > Arthropoda > Insecta > Lepidoptera > Papilionidae > Graphium > Graphium colonna. The sequence goes on from JAOCPS010846273.1 coordinate 9,654, forward strand.
TGCCCGGCGGACAGTATTATGTGGTCGACTAAACAATGCATATTTATTGTTTCTATTATTATAATTATTGCGCCATAACAATGTTTTACGACGTGTAAATTGAATGTTGATTTTTTTATTGTACTTGTGTAAGATGTGCTCTCGCTATAAGGGACACCTGTGCGCGGTCGAACGGGCTGTTGTTTTGTATTGTATATAGCCCTAACCCTTCCCGATGACTTCGATGTTCCTACGATTTATAAAGTGCTTCCTCCGTGCTCTGATTTTTTTTTATCGATTTTTAACTTTATCCCAGTGTATTAGGGTTCAAATTTGTTTTATGAAATTGTCTCCCACTCTGACTGAAACTGAAAGCCTGTGAATTGTAAAAGCCAATTATATAGATCGAGTCGACGTTGACTCGTAAACAGTTTTTAATCGTTTACTGCGTAGTATCTCTTTGTTAGGGAAATGGCGCTTATTGGTGCAAACTTTGCCGCCATTTTGTTTTAACGGATGCTTCCGAAGCCCTCCATTTTATTTTCCTTTGATTTGTAACCTTTAGCCGGCGGCTGAATGATGAAGGACTGTACTGTTATTTGAAGAGGAAAATGTGAAACACCAATTTAATGTAAATTATATTTTACGCTGAAAACTATTCGATGTTAACTATGCGCTAAATATATTTCATGTTGACATGAACTAAAAAGTAGCTTTTAACCATTTTGTTGTAATTTAAAATGCAGCTATAATTTTATCAGAGAAAAGTAAAATACCAGCTATAGTTGAACGCCAAAACCTATTAAGACTTCCTATTTAGTATCGAGTTATTTTCAGCGCAAAAGTATGTAGTAATAGCGGTGGGTGGGCCGGCGACATTTGGCGCAGTCGTTCTGCGACGCAAGGAGTGTCGGCCGAATGTACCTACGAATTGATGATTATGTATATATACGCATAGGATGTAAATGTTTACTCGGGAGAAGGCGGCGCGCGTACTGTTGCTGCGCGTGCGTCGCGTTTACCATTTAGTCTCTCACCAGCCTGTACAGTATTGAGCGGACGTGTTAGAGTTAAGCTCTGTTGTTTTATTTATGAATAAACTTGTGACCTGTACCCACTGTTCCATTTATTTAGACGTCTTAGTGGTAGTAAATATATTTCCTTACGCCTTGAAATGCTTATTGGATTGTCGATGAAGATATGTTTTTATGTTTTGGCTACAGTTCATTTCAAACCTGTTTATTAACCCTTTGACAGGCTGTAACAATTCGCTCGGCGTGCACCCATCGCCGAGCATATTTTCTCAAGTCGTTAACATTTTTGTGCAACGTAGTTATTTTAATTCAACAGCACGGTGTTGTTTAAAGTCTTAATTAAAAACAAAATCGTAATAAATTTAATGAAAATGGGATAGCTGATCAAATTGAATATTATGCATGAAAATTTTCAGACCTTACTATATACATATATGGTTTCAGTGCCGGATTGCAGAAGGATTTCTCGGGGCTCCTTTACGCTTTTTTTATATTTCTAAACTTCATTTTGCTAGTTAAAATGTATTGTTATAATATATTGACGTAATAAGTTTTTAAAAACAAACTTACTACTGAAAAGTTCTTGAAAGTTGACATTCTTCATACCATCGTTTTGTTTTACTATTACAGTAATGACAATACAATGAATGGACACATCGACACCACCTTGATGGTATGGTTGGCAGTCCACAGCTGTGTGATTTCGCCGACATTTCGTGCCACGACTTCCTTGTGGAATGAATTGCCAGCGGTATTATGGCCAGAGTTAGGGATCTTCAAGAAACGAGCGTACTCATATCTCAAAGGCCGTGGCCAAGTCCATGGGCAGCGGTGATCACTTAACATCAGGATGAGGATGAGCCGTCTGCTCCATAACATTTAATCGCTGTGTACAATAGTTACCAATGAGGTTTCGGTTCACCTGTGGATAAATCGTCAACTAATCAGTGATATACACATACTCCTTACATACATTTTCTCCCCTTAAATTAAATTTTACTCACTGAAACATTTTCGGTGCATGAAATCCCTAGCAGTAGCCTACTTTGCATAATGCTTAATCCGGCACTGTATCGCGTAACTATTTTACTTACATTTAACTTAATAGTGTTTCTGTGATACCAACAACAAACTCGCATTTACTGTTGATATTTCGAGTAAAAGAAAGGAAGATTAAGACATTTCTACACATCAGACAACAGGTTGTAGAAGATATAATAACAGAGGTAAGCTGAATCGCGTCTTCTAGGGCTACCGTCATTTAATTATGACGGCTGCTTCAAAATTCTTATTTCTTCCTATGCTGAGAAGTGTAATTAATCCGTTCGCTATCCGTGCTCCAAAAATACGAATGAAATTATCTTTAGTCCTAAGTATTATTCTGCCATACGAATTCCTACGTAGTATTTTTTAAGTTAAGATCAGAGATGCATAACTTGAACATTTCCGTTCTATGTAGTAGTGGTAGATTATGGCGGGCGCATTGTGTAAGACGACACCATCGACATAATCTCTGATTTAGGTGGTCGACCTCGAGTGATACGGAAAAAGACTAGAAAGGCAATGACTTCGTTTTATTTCTTTTACCAATTTGTATTACTTGAATTAAAGTACAATACTGTGTTAATAATAATACTAGTTTGTTCTTTGACCATTAACTTAAAAGTGTCATGACAGCTTTGTATCGTTTTACTAATACGCATTTTACAATTATTTACAACCACTTAGAATCTCTACTTCCTAGTTTTAACGGCAGCAAAGTCAGAAATCGCGGCGTAAAAATTGATTCGTTGTGTAGCTATGTATTTGTTTGACTGTTCAGTCTCTTTTGGGTCATTGTAACCCGCAAGTAGTTTTTAATAAATTTCTGGCAACTTTTAATTTCACCATAAGATTAATAACATATTCCGCAAAATAACATTTCAAGCTGAATTTCTATATGATTCGAGACTTACTAGGCGCTGTAAAATTGTAAAATGGCCATTTTTAAACGATTTTTAACTTTGTTTTCTTAACTGTGGTTTAAAAAGATTTTTTAAAACTCATCATGTAACCATAGGTTTTGACGTAAAACCTTTTTTTACTGAATAATCTTGAAAATTGATCTTTATCGCAAATGGACTTCAATCTAATTTGGAATTGTGCTGAATCAGTCCAATACTACAACATAACCTTTTGAAGTTATACCCTTTTTATGAGTCCAGCATTGGTGGCACATTGGCCATACGTTTTTTATGGCGAATTTGGCTTTGTGGGTTAAAACGTGTTTATATGGGTGGATTGTCATTAATTCAGTATGATCATTTTCTATGGTATATGCTTCCTTTCTGATGTTAAATTGGCACGATTAGATTCATGCTTTTGATTGCCTAAGAGTCAGTTACTCGTGATAAGCTTTGAGCTATATTCGATAAAGTAAATGAAATTTTTAATATTTTATAATGTGCTGTGTTCTTTCTATTGATTGATAGATGGATCAAAGGTTTGTGCGAGTAGGCTATATTCTTTCACGGTCGGTTTAAAATATATTTTTGACCCTGGTCTCCTTTGGTTCTTGCATGAATAATTTTTCAACCTTACTCCAACAAATATAAGCACTTATAAATATATGTTACAAGATATTTTGTGATATAGGAATAAAACGCCGTTTGGAGTAGAGCGTATATTTAATGAGTAAATGCCAATAAGCTGGGGTGCACTATGGACTCGGCCGTGCGGATGCCCGGTGGACTACACTTCAAGTACACTTATAACTTGTGTTTACGCTGCAACTAGCTTCGGCAATTGCCTAATTTAAAAGACACAAACAATTACCCACAGCTATAAATAAACAGTTTTGGTACAAGGAGTTCTATTTCAGAATAATCTACAAATAACGTTGCTCTAACAAACATACGTGACTTTAGATATATAAAAAAATAAATACTAATAACCTAATATCTAGTAAGGGGCGGAGCGCGTTCAATGAGTGTATTATGTCACTAACTGTCAGTTGAATACATTACTTCCAAAATACAAAGCTCAGAGAAACAATTAATACATCGTTACATATACATAGGTACGTGTATAAGTATGTAAGGATATCACAATATTAAAATTCATCGAACAAGTACAAGACATACTTTAGGGATAAGACAGGAAGCGCCTACGTTATTTCACATCTTACAATACAAATATGGAATGTATAGGACACATTGAGCAAGTGAAAAATTCGTCCAGCTAATACTGGGTGTGGTAAAAAGAGATTTAAAAAGTTTAAGTACACTTCGACGACCGGCCTTAGACAGTACAATATAATACAATTACGCTAAATGTACTTTACAGCTACACAGGGACACCGGTCGGGTTAAAACATTATTGTTTAAATAGTGTCCTAGTGACGCATAACAGTTAATATACAGACTTGTTTATAAGGCACGGGCGGCTCGCGCCGTCTGAGGCCGCGGACGCTCTGCTCTGCTCGTCTCCACTCTTCTAACGGCCATACTTCTCTTTTTACTCCACACAAACAAACTTACACACACATTCAACTGTCATACAAATATTCAATCCTCCATACAGCGCTCTGGCAGACACAGAGCGTCCGTAACACGACGTTTCGCGGTCGAGTTACGCCTTCACTATCAGCTAATTTAGAATCTTGCACGCTTTTCTTCGTTATTATACAAAATTATCTTAAACTAAGCGACGATCGCACGGACCGTGACCACCCATCTCGTGACAAATACTATTTCTAAGTTTTATATTTACTTATGACTACGTGATAGGAGTGTATTTTTAGTGTTAATTGATTTTAAAGGTTAACTGGTGAGTCACTTCCAATACGCGATGACCTTATATGTGGAGATCATATATGAAGCGTAAAAATATAATTCAAAATAAATATTGTTTTACCACTGAGTAAATATATTCGAACGTCAAATAATTAATGACGCAATGCATGGTCTTACTAGTGGACATAAAGGTGGCGGAGTCGGGCGGAGGGCGAGGGGGTGCTCTGGCCGGGCATATGACCGACCAGACGTTGTACCGAGTATCATCTATACTTCGTTTAATTATCGAAAAATTTCAGTCGAAAACTAATTTAATTACACAAATATGTTGACAATCGAGTACCGAATGCCCTCCCTAAATATCGCTAGTGAATCACCAGTCACCCTGTATAGTTCTGTTATTTACATGCGGGAGATCGGTGTGAGGGTCCGCACGTCCGTCGCACGCCGCGCGTTCAAATCTGTACTATACTAAAAAGCAAAATAATACGACTACAAATCCTTTCCCATCGTTTAAATTAAATTATCCAACTGTATAAGATTTTATTCATATTAATAAATTCATACAATTGCTAACGCTAGATATTATTCATGCTCTGCGAAAGGAGACCTGTTTATATTATTGGATCCGTAAACGCGCGGCACCTAACTATGCAAGGCGATTGGTGGTCACTTTTAACACTCGGGGAATTTATATGTAATATGTAAATTAAATAAAAAGATTAAAAATATTAAAATTAAATATTGATTTACTAATGAATAAACATAATCTAAAGTTTAAAAATTAATGACGCCACGCATGTTCATACTAGTGCTAGGGAGGGTCGACGACCTTGCCGTACTATCGATCAGGCGGTGCGCCGAGTAGCTACACTTCGTTTATTTATTGGAAAATTTGCTCGAACACTAGGCCCCTAATTTTATTAAAAAAGTGTGATGACAATCGAGCACCGAGTCTCCTTTAATATCGTTAGTGACTCCCCAGTCGCCTTGTATACTTGCTAATCTATTATCTAAGACTTAACTGAGGATAGACAGCTTTTAGTGACGAACGCTTGAAATGCGTTCAGATCGTTTGATCGCCACTCATCTTATGATAACAACAACACAGACAAACATACGACGCAATTGGAATGTTTTTTTTTATCATTTCATTTTTGTTAATTAAAAATTAGACAAAGAATATATTTCATTTTAAAGACATTAAAAACACTTCATACACAGATAGCTTAAAGTTTAAAGAAAGATAGAATAGTTTTCAAGACAAAATATTACGAACCACCCGTACTAAAGTCACATCTTGTATATAGTTAGCGGGCAGAATATATTTAGCTGCTCTCATCTTAGACATATTAACTTATATCTAATATATTTACTCGTTAAGTACACATTTCGAAATCGGGCACTTTCCCAAGTGCTTTTCCAATATACACATAATATTAGTACAAATAAGTACATCTTTCACATTTTATACAAATAAAAAAAAACTTAGCCTAAACAATATTTGTATCCGTCGTTCATATAAATAGAATTTCATTTACTTATCGTTACAATAAAATACATCCAACACACAGACAGTCCAGATTTAAATTTGCGACAAAAATGACGTGGACATATTTGTATATTCCTCAAATACATACAGGATGATTGGTGATTCACTTCTAATATTCGAGGACGGTATAAGCGGGATCATGTATGAATATTGAAAGTAATATTCAAAATAAATATTAATTGACCACTCAGTAAAGTTAAAAAAATAATTACGAAAAGCATGGGTATCCTAGAGAACACGGCGCGGCCAGTCGCTTTTTCGGGTCGATAAACTGGATCAGTTCATAGACCCGATGTAGCCATATGTTCTGGCTATATGTTCACTGTCGGCATGGTATCCACGCTACATTTATATATTAGACAACTTGGTCGAAAACTATGCCCCATCAAGACAATCGAGTACCGAGTGCTCTCATTTTATATCGTTAGTGACTCACCAGTCAGTCTGTATAGTAAAACATTCATATAAAATCCATAGCTTACTAGTTAAGTACAAAAAGTGCATGCACACAGGTACAATTTTCAAATAGCGATCACACATACACGAATATATATCTTTATTTTATTTTTATAAAACATTGTCACCTTTCTTCGGCCGTCTACATAATCGTTCTCGCACACACACACACACACGCACAGACACACACATACAAATATACAAACAAACGCTCGTATGTTGTAACATTTTGATTTGGTTGATATGCGTCGCCACTCGCCCGATCGAATTTCATTGTTCTTCAAGATGTCACCAAAATTCTTCTGGAACAAAATGTATCATGCTTATTGAGGGACTTCGTTATTCATTAAAATGTATAAAATTTCTTAGAGGAGAATATTATTTCGTGGTTGAAATTTAATTATTTACGGGTGTCGGTGTTAATTTTTTTTATATATATGAATGATGAAGGTTTCCTGTGAATAACAACAATATTCGGCGACAATGTTTATCTATCAAGGATATATTTAAGTATCACTATGCTAAGGGATTGTGAAATTTATCTAGATGAGATGATTTCATTCGTAAAAATCGTGTTGGGTATAATAGTTGATTTATATTGTACCATTTTTTTGTCAACGATTTTTTATCCAAAATGTTTTCACTTTTTTACATGTTCATAATAATATTCTGTTCAACTGAACCAGCAATTTTTTTTGTTTATAGGCCGATGAGTTGTCATTTAACATTACAGAACAGGTTTGTTTCTACATATATATGTAGGCAATAAGAAATGTTTGACAAAAAAGTGCAATATATACAAATGGTTATATTAGGTCAATATTTTTTAATTTTACGATTTGTAGTTTCTTTAAGGATATATTAGACATGTAGTAATTCCTCACCTTTTCCTTTTTCAAATTGTGATATTATAAATTGAAGAACTCCAAGAAAAAAGTAAGATTTTTTTGCAAAAACCTTAGCTAAGGGTTGCAAAAGGTGGACACATTGGCATTTGGACATTCTCTCCCAGTCAACTTTGGGTCAAGTCGAGCCAAAATATGATATGAAACTTACCTATATGAGCCGCTCCTCGGGCGGCGGCTTGAGCGCGTGGTGCATCATCTCGGCGCGGGGGTTGCAGTACTCCTGGCCGGAGGGCGAGTAGGTGCCGCGCGTGGCCCTCTTGCGCCGGGCCTGCGCGGCCAGCAGGAAGGCGGCCACGCCGCCCACGCCCAGCGCCGCCAGCGCGCCGCCCACGCCCAGCGCCACCGTGGCCGCGCCGCCGCCCACGCCCGACGCCACGGCCTGCTGCGTGCAGTTCCGCCCCCCCCACCCGTCCACGCAGTCGCACACGTAGTCCACTTTGGACGAGCATCTCTGCTCGCACCTGCCCCCGTTCTCGCAAGGGCCGGACGGAATCGCACTGGCGTTGGTGGCGTCGATGATTATTCCGGTCGGCAGTTCGTAGCACGGGTCGGGGAGTTTGCACTCGTCGCCGCAGAAGCCGGCCGAACACTCGCATCTGGAAATTGACGTCAATGTTTTTATGATATGCGAATGAACGAATTGGCACACTGAATTTGGTTTACGAAAGACATACATATACGATGTTACTATTACATTTATATAATGAATTTCTAAGACATTTAAATATACTCAAATATTAATAACATTAATATTTATTATTTAATCGAATGACAAATAGTTTGACAAGTCGACGACTAACTATCAAAACTAGTCGTCTTTATTAATAACCAAATATTTTATCTAAACGCAAACAAGCATTAAATTTTTGTGTCAAAAAAATATATGCACGTACAGAAAATGACAAAAACCGACTTCAAACGCCTGAAAGTGTAATTTCAGGCGTTTGAGGCGGCTCTTCTCAATAAACTATTAATCTGATTATTATAAAAAAAATGCAGGGGTTATTATAAATGTATACCCTGTCAGATAAAAAATATTATTTAAATCAATTCATAACTTTTAGTATATAAAAAAATTATTAATATTAAATATGTATGAAAATTAAAAAAACTTTATAACTTTTTATTTAAAAGAAAAACCATTGAACCTTTTTATATTTTCAAAATTGGTTCATAATTGACTGACGTACGCACAAAACTACAAAATTGTTTTGTTATTTTGATTTAAAAAAAAAACTACTGAACTGATTTTCCTGAAGATTTTATAAGACCATTCCGAAAGAATATCCTATAAGATTACAAAATATATTCGGTTATTTTAATTAAGCAAAAAAAAAACAGTAACTCCAAAGTATTTTATATACAAGGTAAAGAGACTTGGTTGCATCTACTAGACTAATCCCATAGTCTAATAGTCCTCAATTGACTATTTTACTACCGAGCAATGTTTTACCGAACAATAAGAGGACAACAGTAATTGTAATATATTTTAAAATCTGTTTCTTAAGTGTGCTATTTTTTTTCTTAACAAACAAATAAATAAAGATATTTGT